>SCLG01000317.1:40908-63002 GCA_004367875.1 Oikopleura albicans | reverse complement strand
CCCCCCCTCAACTTTTCGAGAAAATTCGATTGATGGTGTTATTTTTTGCGGAGGTTGGAGATTTCAAACAGCTCTCTAGTGGGCCCTGGTGGCCCAAATCAATTTCTGAATAGTCAGATCGACGTAGTTTGACGAGCTCTACAACTTGGCTTTACCAGTTTTTTGAATTATTGTGAATTTTTTAAGTGCGTGTTTATTTACACGCATTTTCCCCCTACGGGTTCCCAAAAACTCCTTCCCCCTGAGAGTTAAGATATACTCATACATACACCCCTACGCTATTATATTTCACAACGTTACATTTCAATCCCATTATCTTTCATTTTTTAGGAAATTTGTTTTCGTGGCACTATGCCGTTATCGTTCACTTGTACTAGTTTGGTTTTGAAGAATAAGGGCGCGCAGGGGGTGTAATAATATTTTTATGCAAATTGTTTACCCTCCTGTACTCTGCTAAATATATTGTACCCTTAAGCTTGATTGCTCCAGGTAGCTTTTTTAGGTTATACAAAAAGTAACGGCGGATTTTTTGGTGGTCAAAAAAAAGTCATAAGACCCCGCAGGGAGGAGGAATTACAATAAGGTTATAAAGTCAGGCCCAAAAAACTGACTTGACCTTAATGCACATTGAAAAATCTGACTTGACCATCTGAAACGAATTCCACAATAAGACCTTAAGGTCTAAGGCGACCTTAAGGTCTAAAGCGCTGAAAAAAAGACATGATTTTATGGAAACAAAAGTAATATAACGGTCACAACTTGAGATCTTATAACCAAACCTCCCTGTAACCATTCGATTGGATTTTGTTAAAAAATCCCTAAAGGGGATTCCGGCAACACTATTTACAAACTCAAAAAATGGATATTTGACAGTTATTTCACGAGTGGGACCTAATGTCCACAATATAAATTTTTGCATAACTTAAAAAAAAACTACCTAAAATATTCCAGGACGTTCGCGAGTCGTAAAGTGAGCACATTATTTTCGTATAAATATGGCGATAGGCAATGAATGACGGAACGGTAACTGTTGAACCAATCACCTCATCAAGATGTAATTGTGTCCATTTTAGAAAATTATTGAGTCCGGTGAATTGGCGGTTTGGTTTTCGAACATTACGTTTGTCATTTAGGCCATTTGAAAGGCTTAAATTTTGTGGCTTAGCTGGCACGGACAAATAACGCAACTCGGAGTCATCATCATGAAAATTGCGATCGCCATCCATCGAATAGTGACCGACTTTTACAGGGGCCGACAATTTAATATCTAGAAACGTAAATCAGACACAATTACATACATGAGCTGGGTATAAGGCAAGGTTGTTAATGCAAACCCTACGCGGCGACCGTTGTGGCGAATGGGCGTAGAGTTGGGGTGACCAACCAATCAGAGGTTTGCACTCGGGTACCTGAGCTCGGGTGGGGTACGGGTCATTTTTGGTGAAAAAAAACCCGTTTATGAGTACTTTCGCGACCACACCATTTGGTCGCGAATCGTTATTTAAAAGATGGTTTCGCGACCACATGGTCGCCAAACCTCCCTCAAAACACCCTTTCGCGACCACCCTACCCACGTGCGAAACCTCACGGAAAACGCACTTTCGCGACCATGTGGTCGCGAAACCATCTTTTGAACAACGATTCGCGACCAAATGGTGTGGTCGCGAAAGTACTCATTAACGAGTTTTTTACCCCACTCCTCATTTTTTCGGGCGGGTATGACCCGAGTTTTAGTGTATAATCGGGTCATCATTTTTTTTCCAGAGAAACTCGGAAAGTCTGGTAAACTCGGGAAAAAATCATTGGTGGGTATCAAAGCGACCGAGACATTTTGCATAAACCGGCATACTTAAAGCTCTTTTTTGGATTTGAGGAGCTCATCCAATTACATAAGGCTTTAAAACGGAACTTACGTTTCCCAGCTTTGATTAAATCCAGTTTAAAAGTGCTTCGACAAAACTTGTATCCTGAAATTCCCGACGTGTTCCCTTCATTTCTGTCAATCGTTATTTGATGACTCATTCTAAAATTAAGCAAGGCAAATTTTACAAAACACATATCGGGGGCTTGGGTATAAGGTCAGGCTCACAGAAAAAAACTTGACCTTGATGTATGTACAAAATGACTTGACCTTCGTGCAAAAAAACATTGAAATGTATGATTTGAAATGTTGACTTTTAAGTGCAAAAACCTTGTCTTCACCGATATGGGTCAAAAAGTCCGACCTTATAAATTATCAGTTATAATCACCACAGTCTGTATGTCGCGAAAATAACGTTCCAATTATAGTAATATCCCCACTTCTGGTAAAGTGGGGGAAATCAAAATACACTCCTACAGTTATACAAGCACATGAGGATATTTCGGCACCCTTGGAATTCGCATAATGTGTTTTCTCGAGAAATGGTAATCCACCGACAGTTTTTATAACAATATCGGGTGCGCAGTTATCGGGCGGCTTTTGTTACAAAAATACAACCCCATAACAGCCCGTTATTGCGGGGAATTCCGCAGTAACAAATTGTTATCTAATGACAGGCCTGCCCGATAACAGCACGAGCGGGCCAACCCACCCAATAACTGCGCACCCGGTGTATATCCTAAACAATAAACTTATATATTAACTATCGTCGAATTACCCCTTCTCTTGAAAACACATTATCCTGACTCAGATGGTTCCGATGCATCAATAAAGGATGTTGAATGTTTTTCATTTATTCCATATAAATTTTTTCTATCATGACCTAATGACCTTAGGGCGTTTTTTTTTAACTCATACACACTGTGTATTACACAATTATAACTAAATCCAGGAAACTTTCCTACAGGGGGTCTGGTTATAAGGTCAAGCCCCAAAAAAATGACTTGACCTTAATGCACTCCAAAAAAATGACCTGACCTTAGTGCAAGAAATAAGTCAAAAAAGATATGATTTCTATCAAAAAAAATATTACCCGTGTTTTACCCGTGCCGTTCTAAACGTATATGTCGAGTTCTAAATTTAAAACCAACAAAAGTGAAATAAGACATGATTTCTTTAAAAAAAATTTTATTACCCTTGTTTACCCCTGTCGTTCTAAACGTATATGTCGAGTTCTAAATTTAAANGCTAAACGTTGAAGAAATGTATTTTTGATTATTTAAATAAAAGTTTGACAAGTAAAATGAAAATGAGAATGGCGAGTGCGAAAAGAATATAATTCAGGACTTTTGTTTGTTGGGTCACCATTCTTTCAACGGTTCCGAGTTGTGTGTAAACATCCGATAATTCAATTTTCGGCGGGTCGGGCGCCACTGCTTTTGGCGTTGCACTTTCAATACTAATCTTTCGGCGTTTTATTGATGACTCATTTTTCATGCTGTTAAACAGGGTAAACAATTTTTTAATGCAGAAACGGTATTATAAAATCAAAAAATAGTACAGGGGGTCTGGTTATAAGGTCAAGCCCCATAAAATGACTTGACCTTAATGCACTTTGGAAAAACTGACTTGACCTTATAACCATCTGAAATTTTTTTCCAAGACCTTAGTGCTAAGAAAAAATTCAAACAGACATTATCATTTAGAAAAAAAGTGTAAAAAGACATGATTTCTATAGGGGGTTCAAATTTAAATCAAAAACAAATCATTATAAGATAATTCTTAGTTGAAAATGAACCCAAAAAATATTCTCAATAAATTTCTCGAGAATTTGAAATTAATAACGCTGAATTGGCAATTCATAATTGCAACTGAGTTGCCCGATTAGACAAATTACTCATTGCTTAGCCAATGAGCGTAGCGGGATCGGCTTGTGCGTGGCGATTACGTAATTTTCCCGCCGCGTCGTGACTTGATTTTGCCTACGCAGCAATTCATAGTTTGGGAATTTCTATTCATTGAGAATATTTTTGGGTTCATTTTCAACTAAGAATAACCTTATCCAAAATTTTGCAATTATCTTTTAGCAAATCTGAGAAAAATGAACTCTAGCGGTATACTGTGTGTGGCAACTAGTTTGAAAAGTCAAAAATAACGCGACTTTGTCCATTAGAGGACGCCAAGTATATTCGATTTGAAAGATTACAAGCTCTGCTCACCTGGCGTTCTCTAATGGACTGAATTGTATTATTTTTGACCTCACAATTTGGTTACCACGCACTGTACATCAGTGTTGGAAACGTTGGGCGTTGGGATGCGTTGGCCAACGCCCAACAAACGCGTTGCGGCAATTTTTCGCCCAACGCGTTGGGAGTTGGGACAATTTTTCGCCCAACGCGTTGGGAGCGTTAGGGCAATTGCTGTACATGCCTTTTCGGCCTCTATTAGAAAGTGGCACGCAGATTTTTAATAAAAAATGTTTAACCCTTGTCATTGGTCAAACTCAACATTGGCATCATTCGGATGAGTTTCATAAAATACTTGAATTGCATCTTTGCCGGTTGGCTCTTTATTGGAAAACATCAAAATAGTCCGACAGTCCCGGGGCTGGAGTAGTCCCTTATGAGGCCCTTTAAACAGAAAAAGATCTGGATTTTTCGTCCGCATAGCGTAGGCGATCGTCGTCTCCATGCTCGTGTTTTTGAGCGGGATTTCGCGTGACCAACGATTTTTTTCGGAGTTAAATTCGAGTTTGGCACTCGAATCCACTTTAAAAAAATCATCCGTCATTTTAAAACGAACAGATTTTGATTCACGTAACTCCTCCAGGATTCTAAATATTTTATCATAATACGCAACGAATTAATTCGATATACCAACTGGAAAGAAGAAAATGAATAATATAAAATATGAGTAAGGACGTGTTTTTTAGTAGGCGATGAGGTCTCTGACAGGACAGCCCCAGCAGTTTTTTGGTCATATTACTCCAACTAGTTGTCATATAAATTTTCAAATATTATGATCGGATTCTCTTGACCAGGGCTTTTTAGAGGGGTCATATGACCCCATTTGACCATTTTGTAATTTGACACTTTCTGGGGGGTAATATTACGCCAACTGGTGGTCGTGTTATTTTTTATACACATTTGACCCCATCACGTGAATCTACGGCCCAATATTTCTTTGTTGCCAAATTTAGTGCTAGAAATATCATATATGCCCGACAAAACTGAAATTTAATTGTGAAAAAAATAAAACGGAAAGTGCGGCAGCTGTCACTTCCGGTAGGTGACCCGTGGTGTCACGAGACCTAGCTATCAAGTTTATTAAATATTAGAGCGCACCCGATGTACTCCTTACTTCATATTAGACGTTATTTCAGTGTCTACTGTATTCCAAAACTGTGCTTTTAACTCTACGGTGCAAATGTGTGTATATAAACACGCACTTGAAAAATTCACAATAATTAGCAATACTTCAAAAAACTGGTAAAGCCAAGTTGTAGAGCTCGTCAAACTACGTCGATCTGACTATTCTGAAATTGATTTTGGGCCACCAGGGTCCCCTAGAGAGCTGTTTGAAATCTCCAACCTACGCAAAAAATAATTAAAAAATAAAATAAAACGCAAACAATGGGATCTAGAGCACCTTTTTATTTGAGCTTTTTTTGCAACGATGTCGACAGAAGAATGAAGTGTTAAAGAAATTGTGGCAAATTGAACAGAAAGCTGAATGTTGTTAACCTAACTATCAAAGTAAAATTACTTTATAATTTAACACTATAGTGTAACATATGTTATGATTAGGAATATTAACGTAAATAATACAGAAAGGATGTGTTACTGCGGGGCGAAAGAGATCAGTAGAGATTTTTAGTAACGGTACTTTTATAAGGCTACAAATTTTCAGAGGCTTTTGCGAGAAAAAAATAAATATAACAAAATGATAATTATCTGATACAGTTGTGGATGCCTTAACGTGACACTTCACTTGCACACAAGTTGTGTGCAAGACAACGGCGAGGTCGTAAATATACGCCACGTTCTCGCAAATGGTTTAGACACAAACGAAAGCATTGTAAATCAAACAATTTTTATTATAGGGGTGTTGCATACAGGGAGGCGTGGTTATAAGGCCAAGCCCAAAAAACTGACTTGATTTGTTCCACAATGAAATCTTGGTGTTGCGAAAAAGCTCGAAAAACATGAATCCTATAGAAAAAATATACGAGCGGGAGAGGTCTTCACCAAAAAAAAAAAAAATCGTAGAAAGACATGATTTTTTAGATTTTTCCTCAAAAAGCATACTTCTCAAAAAACTTACTCGACCTTATAAGATGACACCTTGTGACCTTATAACCAGAACGCCCTGTAGTTTAAATATGAGCTTGTTAATTATGTGTATTCTAAATACTAAATCTTAAATGTACAATTTCATGGATGTCGTGATTTTCTACACACATTGGGAAATATAGCTACTGTAATTTCTATATGGTAAACTACTAGTATAAAGTACGTGAAATGCCCGTCAACTTGGCTTAAACTTCCACTAAAAATTATTTGGCATGCAAGATGTATAAATAACCCATATTATTACCACCTAAGATATAGATACGGTGCGCAGTTAAACGGTCGGATTAAGGCGATATTTTTACCACGGTAAAGATTATTTGAACACTCACCCGCCGTCGTCATTTATTTTTTTTAGAAAACCGCTTACTCGATAAAGCAGCTGGTTAAGAGCGCACATCGTACCCAATAAAAATTTTAGAACGATCAAATAACAGCGTTTTTATGTAATTTTTACTACAATTTACATTTTTGTAAACTTGGCGAACACATGCCCAAATAGTTTTTTTGGGTTGCACTATTTGGCCAAGCATGAATCTCTAAAATGCCCCAGTACAATTGGCAGCATCCGGAATTGCAGATTTCGTAACTGGCAAAAAAATCCGAAATTTTCCAAAAAAAAGTGCCAGTTTCTAACTCTCCCAATTGCGGATTCTACCAGTTCGACTAGCGCCATCTGAAGGCATATATCGTTAAAATTATCTAAAGGCATGTTTATGTCTTTTTTGACTTTATAAATCTTCCTAATTAGGTCTGAAGCGCACCAAATCTTTCGATAACTACAAATTGAATATAGTCCTTACGCCGATAAAGGGCGCGCTATTTTATTGCAGAGATATTCCTTTTGGCCACCACTCAAACGCTGCATGCCGGACATAACCAATGAGGCGTTTCTCAAAAGTAAACATCGGAGAACGAAGATGAAAGCAGCAATCTCGATGGTCACAGTTGTAATTTGGTCCCCGTTTACATGAAAAATACTTTTGCGTATATTTCGGACGTTCCTCGTTTAAAGCATTCAGTTTAACTGGAGCATTAATACCCGCTATCATATGGGTTGATAAATTATATTTATTTCGGCATTTTCACTTGAGCTGGCAGAAGTCAAGATTGAAACATTCCTCCTGGTCAGAGGTCGGCAAAAATTGTAAAAAAAGTGGACCCAAACCACACCTAATGGACCCGAAATGGACCCTACTGGACCATGGCAAAAATAAAGTGGACCCTACCCTAAAAAATTATGGTCCAATCGGGTCCATTCGGGTCCAATCGGGGTAGGGTCCAAAAGTGCCGACCTCTACTCCCGGTGAACAAAAAACGTTTGTAGAACAAAATGAAAAAAATACAGAAAAAAAACAAAAAGTTTTCGGAAAAATACAGAATATTCAAAAACAACTTTTTTCGAAAAATACCTCTACATTTTCTCAAATTCAAAAAAAAAAAAATTTTCGAAAAATACCTCTACATTTTCTCAAATTAAAAATTTTTTTTTTCGAAAATACCTAGAAGTAGATTCGAAAAAAAAGTTTTTCGGAAAAATAAAATTTTTTAGGTGCTTAAGTTATTTAGAGTTGACGAATGTTTCAAAAATTACGATGTGACTTTTGATCTCGAAGCTCTCTAGAATTTCATTTTGTTCGTAAAAACATGGCTTGAAAAAAAAAAATTTACTACGGACATTTTTCGGGCATGTTTAAAAATCAAAAAAAAATATGAACCCGGCCTTTAGAGACATCTGCATCAACGCTCATCATATAATCTCGAATTCGTTCGCTACGGTAAACGGCGCCAGATTGAATATACCGGGCTTTTGTATTTTTACCGGTTAATACCGATGTCTTTTTGTAATAAACTTCCGCCTGGTTTCCCTTTTTCTCTTTTTCATCTCTAACGGCGCGCCACATATTTAAATAGTAATCTTGACTCGGCATTTCTTCCTCTAGTGTCCAATTCTTTTCCCACAATTTATACCGCTCTTTGGCTTCTGCGGATGCGAGATTTTTGTCGAAAATTTTCAAATCGAACTTTTCACGAAGTCCAAATTTGGCACGGGCCGATTTTAGGTCCGAGTTGATGTAGTGGATTATTCGAGCTTTATAAAAATGGGCGGCGCTCATATATTTGGAAGGTGGCACGGAAAAGTGCGCATACCCTGTACCCATCTCCTTCATATAAGTTTGCAGTCCGAGATTTCGGTGATCAGATCTGAATAGTAAATAATATACAAGGGGTAGTTCAATTTTCGGACACCCAATTCCAAGCTACGTGAGCCATTTTAAAGAAAACCGGTTGAAAACAATACAGGGGGTTGGTTATAAGGTCAAGGTCAAAAAAACTGACTTGGTTTTTTACAACTTTTTTTTAACATGAAGACCTCCCCCCGCTCACCGGATTTTTTTATCAAATTAAATGGAACTGCTTTTGTGCAGTTTGCGCCAAAAAATACGACTTGACCTTATAACCAACCCTATTAGAAAGCATTTTTAGCAGTTTTTTGGTCAAAAATATTATTTGATTTTAAAACCAAACTTTTTAAATTTCTAAATAACCAACCCTATTAATAAGCAGTTTTCGGCCAAAAATATGACTTGACCTTATAACCAACCCCCTTATTCAAAATGTTCATAAAGATATGATTTGTATGAAAAAAATCACTCAAAAAAGTGTAAAAGACAGGTCTTCATCCAAAAAAAAAGTGAAAATGATTTACCTTGAAAAAAAAACTGACTTGACCTTATAACGGCACAAATGGCTGACCTTATAACCAACCCCCCTGTATGAGGAAATAGGCTTCGTTTGGAGTTCACTACGGCGCTAAGGTTAAAAAGTGCTTATTCACAAAAAAGTTCACTTTTTACTTACGCAAATCTGACGACATGTTGTGGAATAACGGCCTTATTGGGATTACGTAATTTGTATTCTGGTAAATTAATTGCGCCCTTTCCACACATATAACCCATGAAGAATTTTACTTCGCGGCTACGGTACCATTCGTCTCCTGTTTGTCGCGCTTCCGGGTTAAATGTGGTTGTTTGTGACCTCTAAATTAGTACGAATTAGTGCTGCCAACAATACTATCTATTATTTTTGTACAAAGAGGTCTGGTTATAAGGTCAGACCCAAAAGAATGACTTGACCTTAATGCACTTTAAAAAACTAACTTGACCGTATAAACATCTAAAAAAAATTATCCACCATAAAACCTTACAGGGGGTTGGTTATAAGGTCTTCATCCAAAAAACGTAAAAAGACATGATTTTAGTGTCTGAAAAAACTGACTTGACCTTATAACGGCACAAAATGCTGACCTTATAACCAACCCCTGTCGTGCTGGTAAAAATTTGAAAAACGAGCCATACCTTAAATAAAGTTCTTTGATGAAATGGTGTTTTTGGATGTTTGTCGTCGACATAGTTGGCTGATTCGGGAAGAATTTCATCGTTCATAAATGATGCATGTGTAAATTTTTTTTCGCTTAATTTTTCAAAAACGACCGCGGCTGAACCCGAAAATGCATCTTTCTCCATATCAACCCAAAAGAGTTCATCGGCGTCAATATGCAGAAGCCATGTGACAGCTTCACCCATACCTATTTGGGCTGCCCGTGAAAGATACAGACTTTGCCTAAAAATATATTTAACTTCAAATCGTAAGGCCTTATAAATCAATTTTATAAATCCCTATTTTATGAGGCCGTACGTAAAAAACGTCTGATCTCAGACGTTTTTTGGATTTCAGTTGAAAAAATAGTCCAAAAAACATTATTTCGCCTAGCAAATGTGAGGATTCTTCGCCGAAAAAAAGGTCAGAAAGACATGATTTTTGTGAAACAAAATATAGAATTGACGTAATAGCGGTCAAAATGGCTAACCTTATGACTCATAAGTTATGACGAACAACGGCAGCACAATTTATTGAAAAACTTGACTTAACGTTAGTCCAAAAAACATGGGCCTATAGAGGTCAAAATGCCAGACCTTATAGCCAACATGCATCAGGCTTCTTTTTTGAAAATGAAGATCTTCTGAGGTATTATAAAATCGAACAGTTTGGATTCTTACCGTGCCGTAATCTCTGTTTCAGCATGGACGCCATACGCCGGTAACACCCATTGCTCGAAATTGTCGGATTCGGCATCAGGCATCCAATATTTAAGTTTGTACTCATCGTCTGGCTCATAGCTATCTACAACCCATGAGTACAAGGGGTCACTTTTCAGCCAGTCAATTGTTTCTCGATCTGTTGATGGCGAGTCCCAAAAAATAAAGAGTCGAGTAAACCCTATAGCCGCGTGATATTGAATCCAACTCTTGGCCCATTCTCTATCAACACCTAAAAATCATTTTCAATATAGCTTTCGATCTAATTTGGGCACCGCGGTCTTTCGGAGAAAACTTTTTTGAATAAAAACGTTATTGAAAGAAAACCATTTTGCGATGAAATGATTTGTCCTTATTCAAAAGATTAAGAGAACGATAAGTAAGCCAAGAACGTGAAGAGGGTCTGGTTCAGTGTAGGAAATGGGAAAGCTTTTTCTTTTCCGCTACCCGCGCGCACAAAATCCCGTTCCCGCGGAAAAAAAACGGGATTTTATTCCCATTTCCTACACTGGTCTGGTTATAAGGCCAGACCCGAAAAACTGATTTGTCAAAAGATACAAATTAGTTTGAAAAAATAAGTGACTTGACCTTAGTGCAAAACATGACTTGACCTTAGTGCAACAAATGACTTGACCCCAGTGCAAAAAATGTCTTCACCTAAGTGCAAAAAATGACTTGACCTTAGTGTAAAAAATGACTTGACCTTATCACGGTGAAAGTGTCCTACCAGATCACTTTATTGAGGACCGAAATCAGATAAGCTCTGAAGATTGTAATCGTCACTATGAATTTGTGGTCCAGAGAAAATATTGTTTTCAAATGAGTCAGATTATTTCAAATAAATAAATGAATACTGGAAAGAATAAAATGATTCATTGCATCGTTTGCCTTCGGTAAATATTTTATTAGGCATTAGAGAAAAAAGGTAACTCTCAAAGTGTAAATCTAAAAGTGTACTTCATTAACACTAGAGGTCAATGGCCATAATAATTCTTGGAACCCAGATAGTTTTAAAGTGGAAAACTATTTTTTGCCAACACGCCTTAATTGGGCAGATCTAGTTTAAAATTAAGACATTCCGTTGGGTCCAGAGTTGTCCGAACCGGAATATGGAATATTCTGGCAGTGAACTCAACTGTTATTTTAAAAATATATAAACTCTTAGTAGGCATTTTTTAAATATCTCATTAATTACGTAATTGGTAACTGAGTTCAAAGTTCCAAGCCCCCTAAGTACGATCTTGATCATGCTCAGATTACATGACGAAATGTGTGTTTAGGCGTCAGATGGTTTATATAAAAAGGTGGACCCTCCAGTAAAATTCAATAAACGAAAAAAAAATACGATTATATGAAAATATTATATTTTACATTGTTATGGACCGTTTGGGCGTCCACAATCGCCACATGGCTGAGTATTCGGCGCCAACTTGAAATAGATAGGCTTGGGATAATAAATGGCATACAATTTAGAGAGCAATCTTGGATATTTAACATAACAAATAATTACTAATAATAATGTCTTATGTACGACGTAGTCGTAAATAAGACAATTATCTGCAAGACAACTAGAGACATAGACATATATATAATTTTTTCATTTGTCGAATAAGGAAATTGTTCGCAATTTCTTTTAACACTATAGACATAGAAAGCTTGCAGATAATTACTAATAATTTAAATTATTAAATATTTTTTAATTTCTTTTTTAATTGTTTGAAAATATTNTATTATGGACAGTTTGGGCGTCCACAATCGCAACATGGCTGAGTATTCGGCGCCAACTTGAAATAGATAGGCTTGGGATAATAAATGGCATACAATTTAGAGAGCAATCTTGGATATTTAACATAAAAATAAATACTAATAATTTAAATTATTAAAATTTTTTGAAAATCTTTTTAATACAGCACCAGACGGGTTATCTTTATGAACGCTAAAAAGCGGTAAGATAACCCGACTTTGATAAAAATAACCCCCCAAGGCGTTTGCTGAAATAATTGGAAACCTCGATACTTTTTCGCCCAAAAAGTGTAAAATAACCCAATATTTTATCAAAAGAAGAATTGAGTTTCTGAAAAAAAAACCTTAGTATTGATTTTCTAAAGTTTACGAGGCCAATATCAAGTTTTTTTTAGAAACGCAATTATTCTTATTTTATTAAAAAAATTCATTTTTTTTCTTGCTGAAAATAGATGAAATCATGTCTTTTCGATAGGACCTAAACGCCATTTAATAATTAAATGCCATTTTAAATCCACGTTAAAGAATAAAGGAATTACAACACAAATACGGTCGACTTTCTGCTTCAACAAAATTTAGTGATCGACTTTATGGAAGTCCGAGACATCGTCAAAAAGTGCACAGCCATCTTGGAAATAGGCCCTTCAAGGGACGAGGCCGAAAACGATTTAGACATCCAAAAAGAATAGTTAATCAAATGCAAGCCAAAATTGACGAATTCAAAACATTACATTGATATTGAAAAATGCTACAAGGAGGGTTATAAAAAATGTCTTATATGTCTCCCCTGCTGTGACTTATTCTAAGTTAAAACCACTCCTGTATTATTAGCTGTCCTTCATTCTTAGTTGTACTTTATTAAGTCATATATTATATTATATATATATTATTATTATTTTTATCATATTTATATGTAACCTATAGTTTATTTATAATAAATAATTACTTTACTTGCCAAATCGAACTGTTATTTCATTATAGAGCTCTTTATAGGATGCTTAACTCCTGCGGCCCGACAGTGCCATATGACACTGTTTTCACTCATTTCGCTAATAGCTCGAAATCGGAAATAATAATCTGCAATCGGGTTTTTGTATTCGTTTTGTGAGTGAATGACGTTTTTTGTCAGGATTAATTTCCGGTTAACCGTTTTTATACTTAGGTACCACCAACTATCGGCAAAATTGTCACTTACACTAACTCGGCTGCGGGGTATTCGAATTTCCGTCTATTTTTATACAATGTCCGGTTAACCGGAAATGACGATCCGGTTAGCGTTTTTAAACTTTGGAATCTCCTTTTATCGAATGTCCATTAACGATTAAGCAAGTCAATTTGGACGAAAAACTACCCCTCATCAACAAACCGATCGAAAACCCGATTGGGGATAGCTCTTGTCGATTTCGAGCTATTAGCAAAACAAATGAAAACAGTGCCATATAGCACTGTCAGGACGCAGTAGGATGTTCAAAGCGGGCCGCAGGTGTTAAATCAGAAAAGCATTTAACTGCCACCCGTTCACGGGCAGCTATTGGCTATATATTTAAGCCGATGTAGTAACTTTTCCGGCGAGACAAGTTTGTAAACGAAGCCTATGACCCCTCCTTAAGACGTAATTTATTTGCCGTTTATTAAAAATACAGACACTATTATGACCTATATTCTATATTATTAATATTATTATATTTTTTAAAATAATTTCTATGAACTCATTTTGTAACCATATGCGAACTAGATTGAACTAGTATCCGTATACACAGGTATCCTAGCCGATCTCACAACCGGATTTCAACACAGTTTAATCTATGGCTATTAATTGCCGAGATAATTTGTGTTGGAGATAAAATAAGTCAAGCCACATTGCCAATGTGACATGGGGGTTGGTTTCAGAGGGGAAACAGTCGAGTCAAGCCATTTTTGGAGTGGTAATAATCCAAACCAAGCCGATTTTTATTTTTGAAGAAGTAAAAATCCAAACCAAGCCAATTTTTAATTTTTGAAGCGGCAAAAATTCGAGCAATTTTTGAAGGGGCAAAAATCCTAGCCAAGTATTTTTCAAAAATTTCGGAAGGGTTAAAAGCCTTGTGAATGAAAAACCAGTGTTGGCCAAAGTTGGCCAACGCTTAAAATTTCCCCAACGCCTAACGCAAGCCTTGGCCAACGCTCGGATTTTCCCCAACGCTTCTGATGAAAAACCCCAACACTGATGAAAAACCCTCGCTGTGCCAATCCTAAGTAACCCTGTGCCGGGAGTTAGCTAGATCTGGTTCGAACAAATTAAAAACCCAATATGCCGAGCTCTGCCTATCTACTAGACGTCTAGAGTCTAGACTCAAGAATCAAGAAAGTGACTCACATATTTTGCTGACATGATAAATTTTCAATAGACGCAATAGTCAGATACTTCAACCATATACTGCAATTCATCCAGGTGACTTTATAGCCTGGTAGTCTATCAGTGATATATATATTTTAAAACGTATATATAACGGCTTATTATAATAGAGTTTTTTCTCTATTTCACAATTTAACTACACCACTTAACCATTTGACTTAACACCATTTGGCTTAACAGTTTGCATTTAACTTAACGGTTTGCAGTTGAATTAACACTTTTTTTGTCCTTATTGATTCGTTAACGAAAAATAACAAATATAAAAAAAGTAATTTCGATAACATGTATGTTATTATCTATTTGTATGTAACATACAGTATGTTATTATCCATATGGATATTGAATCTGCACCACGCTGACTGTACCAAAGCATTTTTTAATTCCAACAATATTATTCGAATACAGTGATAGTCTGTCTTAACGCCGCACCGCACGACATCATTCTTTTGGGCGTGGTCAAGCTAATAAAAAATTATATAGTTTTATTATTATATAATTTAGATTATATAATTTTTTAATTAGCTTGACCACGCTTGACCCAGCCGAATTATTTCCTACGGTGCGGTTTTAAGACACATCATCACTGTGTTCAAATAATATTGTGGAACTAGATTGTTCCGTCATTAAATTGACATGTCATTGTGTCTTAACGCCGCACCGCACGACATCATTTTGCTGAGTCAAACTAATAAAAAATATATCTCATTATTTATTCACCAAATTATTATTTAATTAATAATTATTAAGTCAAATATTATTTCTACCCTAAGTTTAAAGAAATGATATTGTACAGTCAGTGCGGTGCAGAGTTAGTATTCTCATATCTTTATCTTTCGAAATTGTACATTTTAAGCCAAAATTGGCCATCTTGTTCTCACCTAACTCCTGCGGACCGTTGATCCACGTTTGTTTAAAATCGTAAAAAATCCTAGGAGTTAGTTCGAAAATTGTCAGTTTGAGGCTACAGTACTAAACTTTCATCCTTTGCACATCATATAATTGCTTTTAATTTTTAAAAATATTTTTTGTTCTGATTTTAGACAAAAATCGAAATAAACCGTTTTGGCTATTTTAGGCCTACTTTTAACTTTGATGTGCAAAAAGAGGCCAACTTTTTTGATGGATTTCAAAAGTGAAAAAAGCACTTTGTTCAGAATTTAATTCTGAACGGAAACATAACATAAAAAAATAATTCGTCATTTGTTATTTTCGGAAATAATGGAGGATCATTGAACTCAATATTAGTGAAAATTCCCAAAAAATCACTTATAGGGGACCTTGGAAATTTATTTTTTTTTCCGAAAATCGTTTTCTGGCATTTTCTCCGAAAAAGATATTCTTGCAGTTTCTTCGAAAAACTTTTTCTTGCATTTTCTTCCAAAAACGTATTCTCCCGAAGACCCCGGTGCCATAAATCATTGTGTCACAGTTTTCACTTACCCTTCCATGTGGTCACAATCGCAGGGCCCGGCTTGAAGTTGCCATCAAATTGTTGTGGGATTTTTTGTGCAACATCTAATTGGACATAAAATAAGAGCGCACAACTAAAAATCACAACGACCAGAAATATTATTCGCTTCCAATCGCGCTCATTATTATCCGCCACTTCTTCGGTTTTGGTTTCTTGCTTTGGCGAGTTTGCCGATTTTAAATTACGCTTTCGTGCCCCCATACAGAAATATCTGAAACAGATAGAAAAATTAACTCTCAATCCCTTTTTGCATCGTCTTCTTGCGAAATATGAATTAAACGTGTTAACATTAATATTAATTATTATTTAAATAATAACCTAGAAAACGTAATGTCTGGAAAATAAACCGGAAATTTCCAATTGTCGTCCTTTACGGCAACAAAAAAATCCTAGAAAAAGAACTTAAAATCAAATAAAGTACACTGCATATAAGGTTCTCGTCATTTAAATTCAAACAGCAGTTTTAGATAAAAATAAACAAATTGATGTTGTTTTTGAAGGCCAATAGAAAAGACTCTTCTTTATTTATTTTTATTTTTTGCTAACACTTGACGCTGATTGGCTGAAAATGACTAATTTCTCTTATCAGCCAATTCAGCCTAATTGTTTTTACCACTGCACGAAAGCTGTTCGAATTAAAAAGGGAAGAACCTTAGATAAATACACCATATGACCATGTGAGATAACACCATTTGGGATAACAGTTTGCATTTGAGATAACAGTTTGCAGTTGAAATAACACTTTTTTCGTCATTTTTTGCTCTCTTTTTTTCTAGCATTTCCGCCTACGCACTACCCATGTGAAATAACAGTTTGCAATTGANGGTTATCTTTATGAACGCTTTATGAACGTTAAAAATCGGTAAAATAATCCAACTTTGGTAAGATAACCCCCAATTGGGCCCAAGGCATTTGCTGAAACAATTGGAAACCTCGATACGTTTTGGCCCAAAAAGTGTAAGATAACCCAATATTGGTAAGATAACCGATGGCTCGATATTTGTGAAAATTAAAGTTAACACCTGCACCCGATTGCTTTTGTTATAATTTATAAGTTTTTTAGAATTTTGCGCAGAAGACCATTTTCAGGATCTATAAATTATAGACTATAATGCTGAAAAAGACATGATTCTACAATTTTTTTAGCAAGAAAAGGCATTATTTTTTATTAAAAAAAGAAGAATTGCGTTTCTGAAAAAATAACTTGATATTGATTTCTTGAAGTTTACGAGGCCAATATCAAGTGTTTTTTTTTCAGAAACGCAAGTATTCTTATTTTAGTAAAAAATCATGTTTTTTCTTGCTGAAAAATCGATGAAATTATATCTTTTTGATAGGACATAAACGACATTTACGAATTAAATGCCATTTTAAATCCACATTATAGAATAAAGGAATTACAGCACAAATACGGCCGACTTTCTGCTTCAACAAAATTTAATGATCGACTTTATGGAAGTCCGAGACATCGTCAAAAAGTACACAGCCATCTTGGAAATAGGCCCTTCAAGGGACGAGGCCGAAAACGATTTAGACATCCGAAAAGACTAGTTAATCAAATGCAAGCCAAAATTGACGAATTCAAAACATTACATTGATATAAAATGCTACAAGGAGGGTTATAAAATCTACCTTTGGTTATATGTGTCTCCTGCTGTGACTTATTCTAACTTAAAACCACTCCTGTTCTAACTGTCCTTCATTGTTAGTTGTACTTTATCAAGTCATATATTATATTATTATTATTATTTTTATCATATTTATATGTAACCTATAGTTTATTTATAATAAATAATTCCTTAACTTGCCAAATCGATCTATTATTTGATTATAGAGCTGTTTTATAGGATGCTTAACTCCTACGGCCCCGACAGTGCCATATGGTATTGTTTTCACTCATTTCGCTAATAGCTCGAAATCGATAATAATAATCTCCAATCGGGTTTTTGTATTCGTTTTGTGTGTGAATGACGTTTTTTGTAAGGATTAATTTCCGGTTAACCGGAAATTGACATCCGATTAAGCGTTTTTATACTCAGGTACCACCAATTATGGAAAAAAATGAAAACAGTGCCATATAGCACTGTCAGGACGCAGTAGGATATTCAAAACGGGCCGCATATGTTAAATCAGAGATGCATTTAACTGCCACCCGTTCACGGGCAGCTATTGGCTGGAAGATTTTCCACATAAAATGACTAAGCATGCCTTCAATAAATTTGTTTTCATTTAATTGTTCCAGCGGGGGGGTTTTCATCCAAAAAGCGTATTTACGGCTTTTTTTTAAGGGGTCGCCAACTTGTGTAAGACTTTTCTATAGGATATCTTATTCACATGAAAGTGGTTTTGGTACCGAAAAGACCGCAAGGATCTATATTATGCCCGTATCATAGCACTTTTTTGAGTTCGGCTTTCGTCCGCCGGTAAATCGCCGGAAAAAACAAGAAATATCGGTTTCTCGAATACCGATGTATCAAATTTCATGAAACATACCCCTTAGGATCAATTTTAAACGTATAATACGCTGGTGGGGTCAAATTTGTAATATGACCCTTAAAAGGGGTCAAATTATAAAGTGGTCAAATCGGGTCATATGACCCCTCAAAAGAAAGCCGTGGTCGAACTGAATCCGACCATGGTATTAAAAAATTTATATGTTAGATCTTATGGCGAAAAAAAAACAAAAAACACAATTTTGTGTGTCGTTTGTTAACGAAACGAAAACGTATCTAAAGCAAAAAAATAAATAACGTGAAACTTAACGGATATAGTTAACGAAAATGACTTAACGGAATATAGTTAAATGTATATACATTTAAGCCGATGTAGTGACTTTTCCGGCGAGACAAGTTTGTAAACAAAGCCTCTGACCTAATTTATTTGCCGTTTATTAAAAATACAGACACTATTCTGACGTTATTCTGTATTATTAATATTATTATATTTTTAATAATAATTCTTATGAACTCATTTTGTAACCACATGCGAACTAGATTAAACTAGTATACGTATACACAGGTACCCTAGCCGATCTCACAACCGGATTTCGCCACTGTTTAATATATGACTATTGAGTACCGATATAATTTGTATTGGCCAAGCCTTTTTTGGAGAGGTAAAAATCCAAACCAAGCCGATTTTTATTTTAACCATCTGAATTGTTTTCCACAATAAGGCTTTAGTGCTGGGGAAAAGTTCAAAAATACATTATTTTAAAGAAAAAAGCATAAAAAGACATGATTTCTCTAGAACAAAATGTGGGTTGGGGGGGGTCTTTAACCAAACAAAAAGCGTAAAAAGACATGATTTCAAAGTTTTTTCCCCAAAAAAGATGCTTCACTTCCTTATAAGTTATAAGTTATAACAGTCACACCTTGTGACCTTATAACCAGACCCCCGTGTATTTCACATTTTTGAAAGATAAATCCATGCGAATATTAACACTGCACCACACTGTATATGTTATTATCCATATGGATATTGACTCTGCACCACGCTGACTCTACCAAAGCATATTTTACGCCCAACAATTTGGTGGATAAAATTATGTCGTGCGGTGCGGGGTTAAAGTTAACTTAAAACACAATAACATGTCAATTTAATAAGGGAAGAATCTAGTTCCAGAATATTATTCGAACACAGTGATAATCTGTCTTAACGCCGCACTACACGATATCATTCTTTTGGATCAAGCGTGGTCAAGTTAATAAAAATTATATAATTTTATTATTATATAATTTTGATTAGCTTGACCACGCTTGACCCAGCCGAATTATTTCTTACGGTGCGGTTTTAAGACACATTATCACTGTGTTCAAATAATATTGTGGAACTAGATGCTTCCGTCATTAAATTGACATGTCATTGTGTCTTAACGCCGCACAGCACGACATCATTTTGCTGAGTCAAACTAATACAAAATATATCTCATTATTTATTCACCAAATTATTGTTTAATTAATAATTATTAAGTCAAATATTATTTCTATCCTAAGTTTAAAGAAATGATATCGTACAGTCAGTGCGGTGCAGAGTTAGTATTCTCATATTTTTATCTTTCGAAATTGTACATTTCAAGCCAAATTAGGTCATCTTAAAGATCCTACTTCGCCATTTTACCCAATGAACCAGGGTAGCACGGTCTTTCGGATAAAATGAAACTTTTCTTCAAAAACTAACATTATACTGTATAATAATTTATACAGTATCTGTATTATAGACCCAACTCGTTAGAAAATTCATAAATATTTTCTCCGAAAAAACGTTTTCTTGTATTTTCTCATAAAAAAACGTTTTCTTGTTTTTTCTCCGAAAAAACGTTTTCTTGTTTTTTCTCCGAAAAAACGTTTTCTTGTATTTTCTCGGAAAAAAACTTTTCTTGTATCTTCTCCGAAAAAACGTTTTCCTGTATTTTCTCACAAAAAACGTTATCTTGTAATTTCTCCCAAAAAACGTTTTCTTGTATTTTCTCCGAAAAACGTTTTCTTGTATTTTCTCCGAAAACCGGTTTCTGGCACTCTCTCTGAAAAGGATTACAGGGGAGTCTGGTTATAAGGTCAAGCTCAAAATGACTTGACCTCAAAATGACTTGACCTTATAATCATCCAGAAATTTTTCTCTATAATAAGACCTTAGTGATGGGAGAAAACCGGAAATTTTGTTCAACATTTGATTTTCCACAAAAAATTATAATATGGTCTTCACTCTAGAAAAATATTAAAAAGACACTATTTTATAAAAAAAAAAGTGTAAAAAGACATGATTTCTATAAAAAAAAATTTATTACCCGTGCTTACCCTTGTCGTTCTAAACGTATATGTCAAGTTCTAAATTTAAACCCAAAAAAAAGTGAAAAAAGACATGATTTATCTTGAAAAAAAAATGACTTGACCTTAGTGCAAAAAAGATGACTTGACCTTATAGCGGTCACCTTTTGTGACCTTAAAACCAGACCCCCCTGTATTGCAGTTTCTTCNTTTCTAACAACTGCTCTAAAACTCGAAAAATATCAGAAAAACCGAAAAAAGAGGCAACTTGCTAATTTTTATGAACTTGACTTTTTGTGAAAAAACCCAGATACCACAAAAAGGCTCTTTGAAAAAATTCTAAATCGCTTAAAGTACATTTGACCAAAAAAAAATCAACTTGATGCGATGTTCGGTACTGAAAAAAATAAAAATACGGTATGCAAGAATCGCGTGGAAAAAAGGTGATTTTATATAATAAAACGTGCTGTGTTGCGTGGTTGATATATAAGTTTGTATTTAAACTTAAATCACTTTTACTATCAACCTTGTCGACTACTTGTATGGTACAATTAAAGTAATCTAATAATTTTATAATAGAATATTTTATTAAATTGGATGAGTGATTTTTTTCATTTTTGATTTTGAACGTATTTTTTGACCGTCATTTTTTTCTAGAACTTTCATAAATTTGAAGTTGATTGTATTTCAGAATTGCACTAAAACCTTAACCAATCGATAAAACAAGGCAAAATAGTACTAAAATGTATTTTTCTGGTTTTCAGTTTTAAGTAGTAAACAAATCGACCTACCCATCCTTAATTATTATTAAAATAATAACCTAGAAAACATAATGTCCGGAAAATAAACCGGAAATTTCCATTGTCGTCCTTTTCGGCAACAAAAAAAAATCCTAGAAAAAGAACTTAAAATCAAATAAAGTACACTGCATATAAAGTTCTCGTCATTTAAATTCAAACAGCAGTCTTAGATAAAAATAAACAAACTGATGTTGTTTATGAAGGCCAATAGAAAAGACTCTTCTTTATTTATTTTTATTTTTTTGCTAACACTTGACGCTGATTGGCTGAAAATGACTAATCTCTCTTATCAGCCAATTCAGCCTAATTGTTTTTACCACTGCACGCAGCTGTTTGAATTTAAAAAGCTGTTTGAATTAAAAAGGGAAGAACCTTAGATAAATATTCCAAGAAAAATATGGCCGCGTATTTAAATGAGGGTAGTCAAATATCATATACAGGGTGCGCCGTTATGTTTCAGTTTTTCCCGCCCGTTATGTTTCAGTTTCTAGAGCAAATATTTTCCCTCAACACATATCTTTATATGTTAAGCCCTACTCCGTTATGTTTCACATTTTCCCGCTCGGTCCATTATGTTTCACTATTTTTCGAATTTTTGTGTGAAACATA
>SCLG01000317.1:0-16707 GCA_004367875.1 Oikopleura albicans | reverse complement strand
ATTTATACCAATTCAAACCGTGCCTAAGAGTTACATCCCTGTGTCGAATGATTCGGTCGAGCTCTTTCGTATTGTTTGTTCTTCAGGTTGAATCGGTGGAGTGTCTTCTTCTTGACTAAACTCACCAATAGCGTTAAATTCATCGGTTCCAACCCGATAAATTGTATAATTTGCATTTTCGAGGCGTTTATGATTGGATAAAATTTCCATTATATCGTTCATTTTTTCAGCAGTGATTTCTTCGGCTTTTGGCTCGGAGAAAATCGGGGTTTCTCTAGGGTAGCTTTTTTAGGTTGTACCGAAAAGTACCATTCTTCTGTAATACGGTTTTTTTAATCAAAAAATAAGGAAATTTAGGAGTTATAATTATTGCATCATAGTAATGCATCAGAAAAAAAATTGTTTATCTAAACGGGATTTCTCAGAGGTCGGCACATTAACACGACCCAAAAACTCGGGTTTTACCCGGTTTTTACCCGACCCGAGCATTACCCGAGAAGATAAAGATGGTTACCCTTACCCGAGTATATTAAAAGTCCGTCTTACCCGACCGAAAAAATGGCTACCGTCCGTGCTCTACCGGAGTCGGGTACGGGTAATACCCGAGTTTAATCGAGCTCGGGTACCCGAGTGCCAACCTCTGGGATTTCTAATTTTGGAGAAATTCGCGAAAATTGGCAATTTGTCGCTTTCACCGACTTTTTCCGGTACATCGGCGTTGAAATTGTAATTTTTCAAAAATTATGTTTACAAAAATTATGAAGAGGTCCTAATTTTTTTTTGGCTACTGATTGCAAAAACCTATTTATCAATAACTATTACGGTATAGGGGCCATAATAATTGTAATTTTGGTACAAGCTAAAAACATCTACCTAGGTAGCACCGAGCAACTTATTTCGGCACGATTTTGACAAGCTTTGATTCGCTCATTCATATTTGCTACTTCATTTTTAACTCCGACAAAATTTGATTTTATATGGGAAAAATCTGAAGTTAAACGACCCAGTCGTTCGTCAAGATAAGTGGTTAAAGTGGACAGGTCGTTAATTATCTTAACGTCAAATTCGAGAGACATATCTAAAAACCATTTTTTAATTTTCGAATTGTGCGATCTTGAAAATATTTTTTTCCCTAAAGCGAGTTTTATGGGTACCGCAGGCATTCGGAGAAAATGGTTTTGTATAAAAAAAAGTTATTCGGGAAATTTTTTAATGATTTTTTGGTCTCGCCCCTGCAATTTACTAAACAAAAAATGTCACCAAAACATTTTTTCTGAAAGACGTTTTCACCAAAAGACTACGGTGATGTTTTAAGTGAGCCACGGCACCGTCAGAATTGATATAAAGAGCAAACCGAATAACGTCTAATATGGATAAAGATGCGTACGAAGATACATAAATCAGTCGATTTTGGGTGGACAAATTTCACTTTTATCGTATTAACATTTTGTTTATGAAATTTCGTTTTCTTCATATACAGTCCTCGACTCCATAACGGCCGTTTTTTTGTTCTGGAAAAAGCGGCCGTTATGTACTAGTTTACTCATACAACCCATGTGGGTTTATCCGGCCACTTTCGACTTGCAAAAACGACCGGATAAAGTTTATCGGTTAAACGCCGGACCGGAAAAAAAAACTGTCGGACAACATCATCACCGGGAAAATTAGCCGTAAAAGCGACGGGGGTTATATTGGTATATATCAAGTTTGCAATTTACACTAATTTAAACTGTGCCCTGACAAACTATTTTCCTGTGGGTTTATGTCAATGCAAATGATTATTTCTCTTTCTCTACTCATTTTCCAAAAAAAAAATGTTTTCGAAAATGTAAATTCCAAGTGAAAAAACGTTCATCATTTTAAATACATTGGCAATGTAACATTGCTCAACTTTACATGCAACTTTTAATTTCTCACTTTTAAATTAATTACTATTTTTTAAGACTCTATTTTCACCATTTTCATTGGCTGATGAAGTGATCGGGTATCGTGCGATTGGCTGAGAGAGAAACTTCTTTCGTTATTTGTCAAAACCAGCCAATCACAACAAAATTAACACATTCAATTGATTTCAAATAAAATTATTGAGAGAATTGGTGCTCGACGGCTGGCTGGGCATCTCGAAAGCCTATCATTCGCAAGCACCGTCTTAATCAGTCTTCTTTTTTCTGGCGAAAGGGTAATCCGCCGAAATTTTTCACTTCTGAGCAATTACAGTACATGATGTTGCAGTCTGCTCAAAAAAGGAAAAAAATCCACCGATTACACTTTCGCCGGAAAAAATACCGAGTCAGACAGTACCGAGTTAGATCGGTACTACCGATAGGCCACCTTATATTAATTTGTGGATTCGAGAGGGGTATCGCGGGTTTTCGGAGAAAACGTTTTCTCGGAGAAAGACCACTGGAGGCCTCTTCTTAGGGGCCAGGGCTCGGCACAATTGGCTCTATGTGACGAAAAAGAGCCATTAATGCCGAGCCCTGGCCAGGGCTGCAAAAATCAGCAACCGAAGTGTATTTAACCGCCACACGTCGCGTCGGATTTCTCCCAAAAACCCGTGATACCAGTCCAGGCAAGCTATTTTTTCTGCTCAAGAGGCCAGCTCAACACAGCACAGCTCATTTTATTTTTTTTCAATTGACGGGCGAGTGCAGGACAGCTTATTTCAATTTTTTCTGCTCAACAGACCTGTTTAGCACACCTCATTTTCAATTTTTGGGCAGCTGGCTGCCCAGTTGATCTTCCCAATTAGAGTAGCCTGGCTGTTGTGGTATGGAATAAATTGGTCTGGAATAAATTCATCTTTAGATATACTTTGCACCAAAGTCTTTGGTGAAAGGTTGTGTTCACTTTATTCCAATAATTGAGAAACAAATATACAATTCTAATTATAATTTTTATTAACAGTAAAAATGCTAGGCAAAATACGAAAGCAATGGTAATGGAAAGAGTTGGGGACTCAATATGACATGACTCATATCATATCAAGTCACCAATTCTTAATTTCTTAATGAGTTGTTTGTAAAATCGTGTTCATTTTGTAAATATTTCCTCATTCTCAATAAATACGTTTATTTGACAACTTTTAAGTACGATTTATCTCAACAAACTTATATGAGTAGTCATGTTTTTAAATAATGCAACTTCGAGTGAGCACGAATGTCGTGTTCTTCGTTGCCATTTAACTGCTACAATGAACTCCTGTGGTAATTAAAGAATCCGTTCGTGGTCATGATACTTGCATTGTTAAAAAATATGATTAGTAATCATTGAGTACTCACTTACATTTTTATACTAAGCAGTTACAGACGCCAGCGCCGTTTACAATTGAACTGTAAGAATTTTAAAGTACTAGTTAATCAATGACGTCCTTTCAAAAGATATAGTCCAAAATATTTACCGGAGTTACCGTCTGTCGGCATTTTAGCTTTCGCGATGATGCCAAAATGGATACAGACATAATACGAAGATTGCTTAAAACCCAACACGTGAAGCGCCGCGTGACGGTATATTTTTAGAGTAACCTCGTGTGTACTAGACGGTCTATTGAACTAACGTTATATGTTTGAATAGATCAGGCAATGAATATTTTCTGAAAACCACTCGGTTTTTGTTGACAGTTTGGGCACGGGCTTCCTTCTGCCATAAAGGTTTTTGTACAGATTTCACAAAATGTGTGACCACAGGAAAGGGCACACGAAATGTCGCCATTGCAGCAAATTGTACACTCTATGTTATTGGAATTTGTCATATTTCCAGATATATGTGCTCGGCTCATTTCGATTACGAGTTTTTGTAATTCTTCGTTTTCTTTGCGAAGACGTTTTAGGTTATCTTCCCACTAAATTTTTAATAAATTAAATTATATAAAAAATTATTTTAAACTCGTGTTGCCGTGATAGAGCCTAAATCGCAGCTATTTCATTTCACGTATAATTCAAACGTTAGAATGGCTTGAATTCTAAGGTCAGAAATTTTAACCCCTAAAAAGTGTTTCGTTAACTCTCAGGGGAAGGAGTTTTTGGGAACCCGTAGGGGGAAATGTGTGTACATATATATACACACACTTGAAAAAATCACAATAATTCGCAATAATTCAAAAAAACTGGTAAAGCCAAGTTGTAGAGCTCGTCAAACTACGTCGATCTGACTATTCAGAAATTGATTTGGGCCACCAGGGCCCCCTAGAGAGCTGTTTGAAATCTTCAACCTACGCAAAAAATAACACCGCCAATTGAATTTTCTCGAAAAGTTGAGGGGGGTCACCAATACCCGTTTTGCCCACGGGGCCTCCATATGCCTTAAATCGACGAAAAAACAAGTTGTGTGTATATATACACACACTTCCCCCTGGGAGTTAATACAAAAGTCTTGCAACGAGTAGTGCATAAGATTGTCACAAAAATTTGTGTTCTGAAAATCTAAACAATGTTAAAAACCAAAACGATTTATAAATCATAGCCTATGAATAAGAGGGCTTTTGACTTACATCGTTTTTATTTTTTTGGGTCTTTTGATTTTTGTAACAAAAATATTCGTGGGAAATTTGTACGAAATCATCAGTGTTGATTTTCCTAAGTGTATTTAAAAAAAACTCTCACATTTTTTCTGCGAAATGTTGTGGTATTGCAGCAAATTTCTAGCGTGATGATATCATTTAGGTGAAAATCTGGGTTAAAAAATATTCATCAACTACCGCTGGTTATAAGGTTTTTTATATTTGAACTTATAGGGGTCTTTTTAAATAATTTTATTAAAATATTTTTAAATAACTACTAACCTCATTATGAAACCCTGTTACTACAAGCATATGTGAGTTTTTGTGTTTTCCGGTTGTTTTGTTATCGCGGACACAAAATACGCAAATATCAAAATCCTTGCATCCACTTTTGCAACTGTACATTGTAATGTATGATGTCCGATGTCGCATTTTCTTACGAATTTGCTCATCATTGCTTTTACACACATCACATGTGGCAAACCCAGGCGTCACAATAAGCTGAAATTTGTGAGATTCAAACTGATGCAAATGGCTATAAGACGTTTGGACCAGTCGATGGCGGACGGTTTTTTCGTTTTTTGTTCGTAAAATATTGTAGCACTCCGGACATAAATCATAATCGGGACATACGGTACATCGTGCGCGAAACCCCTGAAACATTTTTTAGGAAAAAATATTACGCTGTGTTTCGTGCATTCGTAATTGGAAACATCAAATAAGACGAAGTTTTTATATACGTACATTATTAAACAAATAAGTACACAGGGTGACGCATTAACCGGCACCCCATTAGCCCGCAATTTGCCGTTAACCGGCAGTTTTTTGCTCGAAAATTTTTCAGCAAAAACGCCCACGTATTTACTCATTAACCAGCTCTTAATCGGTAGGTTTTCAAAAGTTTTTCGGTGCCGATTAATGGGTTACCCGGTATACAGCTCAAAGAACTCATTTGACCTTACAGCGGTCAAAATGACGAATGTTAAAAAAAATAAATTACCTTAGATGTCTTCCGCCTACACATGTCCCCATTAAGCGGCTATTCACCATTAACCGGCAGGTTTTCAAAAAGAATTTGGTGTCGGTTAATGGGTTACCCTGTGTATAGTAAAAAGTGAGCCGAATTATCCAATTAATAATTTGCTTTAAAAATTTAGTGTCTTTCATGATTTTTCGTGTTTTTTCAGGATTTACAGTAAATTTGGTCAAACCTCGCAAAATCCATTTTCCAGGATTCCGTTATGGAAATTTTTACCAATTTTTTTCTACGCCCTATTTCTCACCAGAGACTCTCATCAAGGACGCTTTGTTTCATAACAGGAAAAATTGCCTTTAAACATCAACAAAATGGGGCAAGTCATACGTTAGGGCGAGAATCAAAACCGTTCTGAGTGGGAATATATACCGTATGGGGACGCTCAGACTGCTAGGCTTTGAGCAATTAGCCTATGATTTGTAACGCTATTATGACGTCATCGTGGCAGTCAGAGCGTCCCCATACGGTATATACACTCCCCCCTCATGATAAGGGCCACTTTTGTCTCCTGAAAAAGTGGCCCTTATTATGGGGTGGCCCTTATTATGAGAAATGGTGGCCCTTATTTTGAGAAAGTGGATTTTTTTTGAGACAATCTGGTAAGTAATTCACTCAATTTTCTTTATGTATNTTCGTGTTCAAAAAGATCAAAAAAGAAAAAAAATAGAAAAATGTATCATAAATAGTAGACAAAAATAAAAAATCCTCATAATAAGGGCCACCCTTACACCGCATTTTGGCCCCTATTATGAGTAAAAAAATTTTTTCAGTGATAATGGCCCCTATTATGAGAAATAAATGGCCATTTATTGGCCAATATTGCCTACTTTGGCCCTTATTATGAGAAAAAAAAACTTTTTCGTCGAAAAAGTGGCCCTTATCATGAGAAACTGGCCCTTATTATGAGAAAGCGGGCCAAAGTGGCCCTTATCGTGGGGGCCCTTATCATGAGGGGGAGTGTATAACTGATTTATACAGTCTGCAAGTTGTTTCACAAAGCAATCGTATTTTGATATCAGCAAAAAGTCTCTTACTTTGAAATTTTCTTTGTCACAGTTGTCGCAAATTATTCCGACGTGTTCCATAGTTGAAGAAAAAAACCTCTATGGGTGTTAACTTTTTTTATGAGTGTTTTATAGCTTACTTTTGCATGATTCACGGAATAATAATAGATGACGGAAAATTTTCTGCGGATGGAAACTGCCACGTCCGCTTTGCCTATTGTTTCTTTAGCAAATTATAAACCTCATAACGAACTACATGGGAACATAACAAGGATAGTTGTTACATAACATAAATGTATAAAGTATGTAACTACGTAACATACGCTTAGATTACATATTTATTACATACCCGGCTATAATATGTATTGTACTAGTTTCATTATGTAATGTAGCAAATATTATTTGTCAAATGTTTATGTATTGAGTTTATGTAAATATTTGTAATAAAAATGACGCCGCAAGTCACAATACGATACAACAGACTATTTCCAATATTAAATTAGTCAGATGTGACTCAGTTACCCAACTAGGGCCGGCAGTTGGTACAGTACATTCCGACAGAACTGACTGTGTACCAAGCAATATGAAACTTTTTTGTTGGTAATTGACTAATCTAATATGGAATGAAAAACTTTCTTTCTGGTGAAACCTTTGTTGGGTATACAGTAGGGTAAATCGAGGTAAAACGAACGATATTGTTTCGGTTTTGATATTACCAACCAACCTTATTTTAACACTTTAACTCCTGAGGGCTGTTCAATTTTTTTTCAGAATTACGACTTTAACAAATTATTGCGAACAAACCAGTATCACTACGAACATAATTCGACAAAAAATTATAATCTCATTCAAACTGAACAGTATTTGGAAAACCTTCAACAAAAAAATGCTCACACTAACTCCTACAGAGACTGATTTGTACAAACAATTTTTTTGCCGAAAAACTTGTTCATCGAAAAACACCATTTTACCCCACAACAATGCTACTCGAAAGTATAGTCATTCGATCAGAAATTAAATTCTGACCAGAATAGATATTTAACATTTCATTTTGGTGATGGTCAAAGAATGGAAGTTTTTAATTTCCAAGGTTAAGTGATTTTTTGGGAATTTTCACTAATATTGAGTTCAATGATCCTCCATTATTTCCGAAAATAACAAATGACGAATTATTGTTTATGTTATGTTTCCGTTCAGAATTAAAAGTCCAAGAAATGGTTTTTCAGACTTTTTAAATTTGCAACAAAAAATCAATAGTTTTTTAACGTCAAAAATAAAACTACACGAAATTTAGGCCAAAATTTATTTTTGTTCTTCTTGCTAAATACAAAGCGAAGATAATAATAGAAAACTTTTATCGCTCAATTGTGCCAAATTGGCCAAATTTTATGACTGTGGCTCTAAATTTGCCATTTTCGTAAGTCTACTATGATTTTTTGACGAATTTGGAGCCTGGTACAAATATTTGTACCATCAGCCCGCGGGAGTTAAATTGATAATATGATGTAATATTATTCATATTGTTTATTGCTAAAACCTCAGACTGCACAGAATTGATTGGTTACAGCAAAGGACTCGGGATAACTTTGATAATGTGTCAAAGTCGCTTTTGAATTTTTCTTTTCGAAGGCTGCTCCGTCATATGTCCAGGTTTCAAAAGCCCTAAAAGGTTATGCGTTAAATATCGAAAAATGTTGTCAGAAAGGAGATTAATTTTCCGTTTTCTAGTGTAAAGCTATTTGGGTATATGTCAAGCATATCGTATTATTTTCTAGATTTAGAAAGTTGCAGCTTTTGGTCCGTGATATACACCACCTTACCAGTTATCTTAACAATAAAAGGTTATCTTAAGACTCTTAAGACCAAAAGTTTAACAATTTCCAATTATCTTACTTAACGCCCTACCTAATTATCTTAACAAAATTCACTTATCTTAACAGTGTTTGAGCAAAACAGTTGTCAAGATAACCGGTTAAGTGGTGTATGTTTGGAGAACGTGTGAGTTTCCTGAAAATTGGTTGCGAGTTTCTAGTATAAACCACTTTTAGACCATTTTAGACCACAATGACCAAGAAAATTGGTCTACAAGAAAAAAACACCTAGCCTATTTTCATGACACTCGCATGGTATGTCTATAATTATATATCACAACAAAACGAACCACGTCTTTAATTTATGTACTTACTTTGTCCCAACACCACCGATGTGTATGATTTTCGATCCAAGGACGACTGATCGATGACGGTATCGAACAGAAAGCATCTTTCCTATGTTTGTCCATTTGTCCAAATATACTTCCGAGCATTTGGTCACCATATCTGTATCGCTTCCGTCGATTTGACCACCTTATTAACAATACTTTATCGGTAGTTTTATTTGAAAATGTAAGTTACCAAAAATGAACAATTCATCCGCAAAGTTAACAGTTGAATATCGATAGATAGAAGTCGAAGCAAAAGGATAATCGCCCAAATCCGTCCAAATTGTAGAATAACGTGCTTCCATCTTTTTGTTATCAATAGACCAACCTCCAATAGCAACTGGGGTGTTTCGTAATTTCGCCAAACTGGTTTCGTAATGCGGGTGGTTTGAAGACGCGGCGGATCTTACCGTATCACCATCAAAGCTTTAAATATACCCCGAGAGTAGTTTAATAATTTCAAAAATACCGCAATCAAAAATATGTTACATGAATTTTTTTGTTTTCAGGTATTCAAAATAATGCTTCAGTGACGAGAACTTAAGAACCGCTCAGTCATGCTGTTTACAAACTGTAAATTCGGGAAAACGGCATAAAATCTTTTCTAAAACAGGGATTGCACTATTTTTGGTGCTGTTCCATAAGAACATAAACTTAAACTGAACATGTCATGACCCTTTAACTTTTTTTTGACAGACAAGGAGCAAAAATAATACTAATGCTTCATAAAAGTTGGTTCTAAAAAAATGCCTAAAAAACTCGATAAACTTATTTTTGGTACTTTGTTTTAGTTGTAAAAATGGTAATTTGTCTTTCCAGGGCTAGGATTGATTGGGCGACGAGCCAATCAATAGATTTTAGTCCTCAAAATAGACACACACTTGCGTGTCGCGTGCCTTTAGCGAGGTCTGTATTTTTTATCAAGACTCCGATTTTCCTTTTTTTCTTTCCTCTTTTGGGAAAAGGACGGTACACTTGCGATTTTGAAATGATTAAAATGCAACAAAACTAATATTTTTACTCACTTGTGGCAGCTTGTTTTTCCAGGGGATCCAAAACAAAGTAATACGACTTCGTTTTCGTTGTCAGTGCTAAACGTATTACAACCACCGTCATCAAAATTCATGGGAAGGCTGCCAATTCGTCTCAATCGGCAATCTTCAACAATCGAAAGTTGGTCGGAAAAATCGGAACTTCCACCAAAAACGAACATTTGACCGTTCAGAACGCTCGAACACGAATATAGAGACCCTGTTCCATAGCCGATTGTGAAATGTTCAACTTCAACTGTGTTTTCTAGTAAGAATGTTAGCATAATGAATCACTAAAAAATCTGTAACATTTGAACAACCATTACTGTACTACAGTGAATGTAGTATATGAGACACGTACATGCTTTGAATACTAGCAAAAGTTGGTCTATCGATTATTCAAAGCATGCATTTTGTGAATATTTTATAGATGGATTAGAAATGAAAACTTACCGTTTAAAGAATTAAAGAAAATGGGGATGTTGTCTGTGCTGGAAGTGCTTATAACTAAAATTGTGGAGTTCGATTCCGCCAACTGCCCACAATCGAAGTTTTCACAAGGGCAGTCTCCTTAATTTTGGATTGTCTTTTTCTTGATTTTTTTATTTATTTAAAACTTACCCGGGCAATTATTTCCGCAAGGACAATTGTTCAAATTTTCCTCATATTGATGGTTACAATTAACTATACAATCATCAGTTGTGCAGGGTTGCTGACAGTTAAACAATTCATATTTTGCCATTTCCCAACAGCGGGCAAAATTTTCATTGGCGGAAGGGTCTCGACAACTGTCCGCAATCGGATCGAACTGATCGCAATCCCAACAATCGTCACAATCGGTACAAGGACATCCATCTTAAATTCAAATTTAAATTTGGAAACTAAAAGACATAAATTACACCACCTAACCATTTGACTTAACACTATTTGGCTTAACAGTTTGCATTTGACTTTAAGTCAAACTGTTAATAACAGTTTGCACTTGAATTAACACTTTTTTTTGTCCCTTTTTTGTCTTTTTTTTTTCAGAATTTCCGCCTACGCCCTTGGGGTTTATCAGGCCGCCTGAGGGTTTATCAGGCCGGTTTTGGAAGGAGAAAGTGGCCTGACAAACCCTCAGGCGGTGTATAACAATTTTTTGGATTTTTTCGTTCCTTATGCATTTGACTTGACACTTTTTTTTGTTCCAAGTTTTCCAGGGTTTTAACCTACGCACTACCCATGTGGCTTAACAGTTTGCATTTAACTTAACAATTTGCATTTGAATTAATACCTTTTTTCGGACAAAAATGTGTTAAGTCAAATGGTTAGGTGGTGTAGTTAAATTATAATTTCTTACTCGGACATTGAGTTCCACATGGGCATCTTTCCATGTTATAGTTGTACTCGGTAATGCAATTGTTAATGCATGGAAAATCACTTTGACAGGCAATTTGACATTCGAACGAATATTCCAGAGCCATATCGTTGCACTAAAATGATATTAACTACTACGCCCGTCAATGCCATAGACAGAAACTGAAAATGGATAAACCTGAAAACGAAGAATATTTTCTCTACTTTTCTACGTATTTTTATTTTCCGGATGTTGTCCAAAAACGAAGAAAATTAAAAAAAAATCGAACAATGTAAATTTTTTTCCCCTTTCAGGTTTTTCCGTTTTCGGAAATCTCCATTTTCGGCTTCTGCGAATGCCATATAGCACAGTCTGTCTTCATTATTTTTCTAATTTGTTCAAAATTTAATAAAAGCAAATTCGAATTGGGTTTTTGTGTTTCATTTGAACACTTTTAAGTCTTGTTTGTCTTATTAATTTACACCAGCTTTTTGTCTAGAACAGATACACCAATGAATTTAAATTTTTGAAATACACGTAAACACTGAGAATAAGTTAACACCTTTTTCACATTATTTGTTAAGTTAGGTGCAAACTGTTATTACGGACGCTTCGACGTAAATTTTTGAGTGTTAGTTCAAATGAAAATTTGTATTTGCAAACTGTTCTTTTGAATGCCTAACCGTATATTTTACTTTGGGCCAATTTTGTTGTGACTTTTATCTGATGGCCATTTTTAACTTAAAATATTTACCGTTTTAACGTCCGGTGATCCGGAGCCCGGGTCGCAGGGGTGTTGACATGACCAATGGGGGCAGCCGTCGCAGCCCTGTGGACAATCGTAATGACAAGGGCAGGCTGAATAGTAATATTGTTGCATAATAATTTTGGCAGCCTACTTTTATGGCACCGAGTCAATTAGTACACAAGGAACATCATTTTCATCATTAGTATTATTATCGAGAAAAAATTGCGGGGCGCTTATTTGGCGAGCCCCTTTACACCGTTTACACTCTGTATTAATGGTAAATCAAATGGTGAGCTTCTTTACTAAATTGTTACTTTTAGTTTTTTTGTAGCAAAATCCACTAAAAATAGATCGATGTATTACAGTTGTGGATGCGAGAACTTGACGTGCGAGAACTTGACGATATTGCGAGAACTTGACGCTTTTTAGGAAATGGTCGTCAATTTTGAGAACTTGACGATGTTGCAAGAACTTGACGCTTTTTAGGAAATGGTCGTCAATTTTGAGAACTTGACGGTTTTTCGGAAATTTTCGCACTAAAAACGTAGCATTTTCGGAAAATTTGTGAGAACTTGACACTTTTTGGTAAATTTCGTGGAAAATTTTTGGTAAAATTCGTGCAAGAACCTGACAGAGAGAAAAATATAAAAAAAAGGAAATCAAAACAAAAGTAAACTTGATCATCGTATTCTGCGTGACTTGTTGAGCAAATCATTTCGTTGCGTCAAAATTAAGTTTTGAAAGTTTCATAGTGATAAATACTAAACAAAATTACAAATGGTTGACAAAAATGTTGCGAGAACTTGACAGTGGTGCGAGAACTTGACGATCATGCGAGAACTTGACGGTTTTTGACAAGTGAAAGTGTCAAGTTCTCGCATCCACAACTGTATATCATACTAATGGATTGGGTTTTTGCTACAAAAAGACTGAAGTAACAATTTATCATATTACTGTCTATGCAGGCAAAAGCCGCTCGTTGACAGGATGCAAGGCAGCTTTGGTCGGAAGAGCAGTTGTTAACGCAATCGTTGAAACGTTGAACACAGTCCGCTTCACACAACAGGGCGCTATCCATTGACTCTTCGTCACATGATTCGTTGAATTTTGGACTTCCATTTGGTATTAATGGTATATCTTGCCAGAATTTGGCAGGTTCATTTTGCATGTGCCAATCATTTGGTATGGGGTCATCCGTAGCGGAATTCGGCTGGTCAAATTTATTTGTTTGCTTCGTCGAAACCGTTTGAAATTCGTCAGTTACATTTGGCCAGTTGGTTTTGGCCAGAACGACTCCAATAGCTAGAACTGAGTTCAAAAGTATTTTCATGATGGCCTTATGATTTTGGGGCAAATTTTAACGGAATTTATGGAGGAATCATTTGGCAAAATTCGCACAAACAGGGCGTCATGGAAGACTTTGTAAAAATTATTTGAAAATCTAAACGACAAAGTTCATTACTCAGGAATATGTTTATAAAGGCATGTGTGAACTTAAAGTTCGTTCGACGCAAATAGAACACATGAAATATTCTCATGGGACCAATTTAACACCGATGTAAAACGACAAATAATTTATTTGTCATGAATGATCGGTTTAGTAGAAATGGCGTTTTAACTAATTTTTTGAGTTCAAGCAATTTTTCAATAACTAGTTTAGCTGTTTTTGGATCGAAATCAAAGTATTTACCTGTCCATTTGAGGACGTTGAAAAGTTTTTAGACTTTTATAGGGCACAACCTGTTTTGGCCAAATTCAGAAAAAGGCAAAACTAGAAAAGGGCGAAAATTGAAAAGGGCGAAACGTGAAAAGGGTTTACAAAGTGTAAATAAAAGGGCTGAAAATATTTTTGGCCATTTTTAAATATTTGTCAAAAAATGGCCAAAAGTAATTTATTACCAAAAGAAACCTTTTGTTTACCAAAAATGAAACCTAACCAAATTTTCAACTTTGACCTTTTCAGTTTTCGCTTTTTCTGTAATCGCGCAAATCAGGCTGTACCTACGGAAGATATGCAAAAAATAAAACAAAATGTAAGCTAACTTCTTGATTTTAGAGCTCGCCAGTGTTGAAATTGTTATTTTCTCGTTACTTTTTTTGAGTGCATTTTTTTCACTTGAAGGGGTCTCTGTTTTCTAGTTAAACCTTCTACACTTTCATACGCAATCAAGGTACGACAGAGGGGAGCGTCCCGATTGTACTCGCACTCGATCTCAAATACCTGCGCAGCAGCGGGCGACGCGAAAATAAAAAACGAGTTTTNGCTCAGGATGGCCTTGATTATTTCGTGATTTTCACTTTTTATTGCTATAATGGTACGTTAAGCCGAATTCAAGAAATTTGACTAAATGGCTACGCAAACATTTTTATACGTAAACCGGAAATTTTTTCGAAACGATCCCAATAGACCAGGTGCGCCGTTATGTTACAATTTTTCCCGTTCGTCCCGTTATGTTACAATTTTTTAGCAACAAAAATTTCTGGCGTTTTTGCCTACGCACCACGCCATTATGTTACAGTACTGTTCTAGAGCGTTAACGTAGGATCCGTTATGTTACAATTTTTCATTTTTTGGCGTTTTCCAGCTAAATCACCTACGCACTGCGCCGTTATGTTACACTTTTTTTAGATTTGGTTTTGTAACATAACTACGCACCTGGTGTATACGGTATATGTCATTTGAAAAGAAATTTGACCCCACTATGAAGCCCCAAGTGGGGGTCCATTTACATTTTTTTATATTCAAAGATATAGGCCATTTTTCAAGGCCATCACAAATGTAACAGGCCAATTTTATCAATTTTTTTTTTTTGACAGAGGTAAGCCCAATTATGGGCCGCTTTACGATTTAGACTAACTTATGCTTTGTCCCGAAATTGGAAATCCCCTACAAATGTAAGTTTTAGTCACACTTTATCTAACTGTATCACAAAGCGTCCAGAATTCGACTATCCCGTGTATTGGAAACATACCAGTGTGAAGTGGTTGAGAATTATGCGGGCTTCGAATTGTAATATCTGCTCCGTGATCGACCAAAATTGTCACAATTTCGACATCGTCAAGTTCGACTGCCCGATGCACGTTTGAATTCTTTTTTCTGTGACCAGCCGCCTCGATCATTACAAAGTTTGTCTCGGCCCCATTGGCCATCAAGGATTGCACGAAATCTAGACAATAATCTTACACAAATTTTCTCGAAATTTTCACATAAAATTATAGAATTACAATCGCTTTATTAAAAATAAGGGTGAAAACTGTGTACAGGATGGGTTGGTTATAAGGTCACGGTCTGAAAAACTGACTTGACTTTATAACCAAGGAAAATAAATCAGTTGAATTTTTAATAAACAATAAGACCTTAGTGCTGGGGAAAAGTTCAAAAAGACATGATTTTATAGAAAAAGTGGGGAAGACCTCCAAATAAAAAAAAACGTAAAAAGACATGATTTTAAAGATTTTTTCCCAAAAAGCATGCTACTCAAAAAAAGTGACTTGACCTTAGTGCAAAAAATTGACTTGTCCTTATAACGCCACAAATGGCTGACCTTATAATCAACCCCCCTGTAGACCAAAAATTGTTACAAAGAGTTTATAAGGCGACCTTAGTGCAAAAAACTATCTTACCCTAAATGCAAAAAAAAAACTGAACCTTATATTGGCCTTATATTGGTACAAATGTCTGACCTTAAAATCAACGCCCATATAACTAATAATATAATTGTACCCTTTAAAGTTCTGACACGACTAACCTGCCTTTTTCTTTTCGATAGCCGTACGTAAGACACTATCGGAAGGAATGCCGGTGGGAGACATTCGATCGGAATAGCCGTGGAATGCGACATTTGGGTCTGTGCCGTTTTCAAGCAGAGTTTGAAAACTCAATAAATTTCCATTTTCTAAAGCGGCGGAAAGCAGTTTTGCTTGTTCATCCGGCGTTGATTTTCGCACAAACCGCTTTGCACGACGCGCCACTTGAAACTTTTCGAGCAAATATTTGTGACAATTTTCCTGCTTGGAAATAAATCGACGCACGAGATTTAACACTTCGGACTCAGATTCTTCCCCCGAGTCCAAATCAGACATTTCTAGAAATTAATGAATAACGAAACTTTTTGCTAATAAAAATGACTTTTTGCTAATAAAAATGACTTGACCTTAATGCACTTCAAAAAATGACTTGACCTTATAACCATTTTTAAAAGTGTTTTTAAAGGATATGATTGTGCCCAAAAAAATGGTTCAAAAAAAAGTGAAAAAAGACATGATTTCTATAAAAAAATTATTACCCGTATTATTCTAAATACACCGCTTGAGGGTTTATCAGGCCCCCCTTTATCAGGCCACTTTGCCCGCTCGTGCGCTTATCAGGCCACTTTTTTTCCAGAAAGTTTTTCACCAATCCCGCCCACGCACTGAGGGTTTATCAGGCCACCTGAGGCAGAGGTCGGCACATTGGATTTTTTTTTCTTGTCCAACCCGATTCCAATTCCGCGGGTAAAAGTCGGGTAAAGTTACCCGTCATTACCCGTTTCGGGTATAACTCGGGTAACCAACCCGTTCGGGTTACTAGGTCGGGTTGGAATCCGAGTGCCGACCTCTGACCTGAGGGTTTATCAGGCAACTTAGCATGTTAGTTTATATCCGCAAATAACATTTTCCCGCTTGTCGAAAACTTGCATTTACCGGCACAATGTGAAAAAAAAACAAATAATATCGGGTCACTTTAAGATATCGGTCTTAGTTCATTATACGCTCTAAGCTTTAGAGTCTAAAAATCTCTCTTTAAACCATTTATTAAGCCATTTATTTTAAGCCATTTATTTTTTTCTCCAAAACATGATCATAAAACCTATT
>SCLG01000316.1:329426-339793 GCA_004367875.1 Oikopleura albicans | reverse complement strand
GCCTAGATGACGAGACCGAAGAGAAAATCGATTTGAGCCAACATTTATCGTGGGACATTACTGGGACATACGAGGACAAATTGCGCAGAATACAAGATCAGGCAAACAAAATTGTCGAGGACATCGAAAAGTTGAAAAATCGCCGCGCAAAAAAAGAAAAAGAGTTAGAATCGGTGCGTTAATTATTCAATTTTAACACCATTCATGTTGCTTTTTAGAAAATATTTTTTTCCTTTAGGCGGTAAAGGAAGAGAAAAGGGCAAAAAACTGCGAACCATGTTTGTGGGCGAAAAGTTTTGTAAAATCATGTCTTTTTAGAGCTTCTTCCCGTGAAATCCAAACACAAAAAAAATTTTATTTTTTGGCATGAAATGTGCCTGCTTTTTTTCTGAAGAAATCATGTCTTTTTACCTTTTTTTCTATAAAATAATGTCTTTTTGAACTTTTCCCAGCAAGTGCTTAGTTAAGGTTTTATTGTGGAAAAAAAATTTTTAGATGGTTATAAGGTCAAGTCATTTTTTTCAAAGTGCACTAAGGTCAAGTCATTTTTTGGGGCTTGACCTTATTACCAGACCCCCTGTAGCTTCCTACAGTAACTGTATGCGGTTCGAGCTCATCCGTTCGTGTTGATTCTAGATTCTAGAAATAAATCACAAAATGACCTTTTTCGTTTAGGCGATAAAGGAAGAGAAAAAAGAAAAATTGAGAGGCGAAATGGAGGAAATTCGTCGAAAAGAAGCCGATAAAGAGAAAGCTTATGTCGAATGCATTAAAAAGGCACAAAAATACTGATTACACTTCTTGTGCTCTTATCTTGTCATTTCACCGACCAAAAAGTCGTCAAGATAAGTGCAGATTACAAGATACACGCACAATGCATAGCTCCCAAAGATTTCTGTCTCTGAGAAATTTTTTTTGGGAAAAAGTTGACAAGTGCACCATGGCGGACTGTTGTAATTTGGAGGTGTAAATTTTTTCGACCAATTCACCTTGATTCATATTATACGTAATTATGCGTAATTGACTTTGTACTTTCACCACTAGTGATTACTGCCTGCACTGTAAATATATTCATTGTATTTAACCCCCGTTATTATTGTATGAAACAATCTAGATTCAAAATGGGTTCAAATGAGTCTCGGTTGGGATTTCGTCGTGCTATTGTCCAATTAGAAACCGGGAATCGTGGCGATGATGAGTTTTGGGCGAATTTTTGGAAATCTGACGGAGTCGATTGTGCCACAGATGTTTGGGCTCTTGTTNTTGGGTTTGAGTAAAAGTTCAGGGTGCAAAATGTTGGATATGATATTTCTCAGGAGTTTTTTGCGAGTCCACGGGAAATCTCAAGTATCCCAAGAGGCGTGCAACATCCTACTGCGACATACGGCAAGTCTGACAGTGACATTCGTACTATGTAAACTGCTGCATTTAACACACGATTTAAAAGGTCACTGTAGTCATTTTAGCCGAAAGTTTGGCTACTTTGATTCTGTATATCCCCTACGACTCGTAGGCTACGAGTCGGCCTGGTCATAAGTCGGCTGCGAAACAAAGCAAAGTTCATTATCTGACGCGCCATGGCGAGACAATTAACCATCATTCCTTAAAACGATTTTCTTCGTGTCATCGCGACAAAACTGCGTGTTTTACACATAAATTACAAAAAAATGCTGGAAAAGCTATTTTAGAATTAATCATGTTAGAAGGAGCATTGGCACGCGTTTTGGTTGTTGACTTTCGAGAACTACAAATCCTAACTAGGAGTTTCTTGGCTTTGGGTTTGAAAGTGTGTAGGCGACGCCAAGATACTAGAAAATAGGGATTACGTAATTCGAAAGTATTTCGCAATACGTATTTTTGTAAAATACCAAGATAATTAAAAATAGGGATTACGTAACTCAAAAATATTTCGCAATAGTGAGACAATTAGCCATCATTCTCTCAAATGATTTTCGACAAGTCATTGCGACAAAACTGCATGTTTTACACAAAAATTACGAAAACTGCTGGAAAAGCTATTTTAGAATTAATCTTGTTAGAAAGAGTCTTGGCACGCTTTTCAACTGTTGATTCTCGAGAACTACAAATCTTAACTGGGAGTTCCTTGGCTTAGGGTTTGGAAATCAACACATTAAATTTTTTTGGTTAAGCAAGCATAATACGAAACAATTTTCAGGGTAAGACGTGTAAAGAAGCATTTTAACAAGATTCTCGATAATCTGTTTCAAAGAATTAGGGCACACGCCGGAAGTTCTCGGGAATTCTTGAAATGGGCTTTGATCATTTGAGAGTGATCAGAAGTCATTCAACTAAGATAATATTGAACTTCTTAGATTTTTATTCATAGTTAAAAACTGTATAGGAACATGTTCGAACATAACTACCAATTCAACATTAATTTATATAACATAGCAGTGTTCAACGGAAAACGCGAATCAGCACAAATTGTAACATACATTACAAGCCACGCGGTGAGTCATTTCCGTGGCTAAAGGACGCTAGCCAATAAGAGGCGCCTATAAAAAATCATGAGCCAATAGGCGTGGCTTGTAATTTTGTCTGTAACTGCTTAGGACGCATTAATCATTGAACATTTAAAATGTGCTACGTAAATGATAAATACATTTTCAAAGGTTACGGAACCTGGACTTTTCATAAACCAACTAACCACTAAAATATTCAAGTCGGATTCCGAGTCTCGGAATATAATTTTGCAAAATCGACAAAAAATTTTTGTTAACTTACTTTCTGGAAACTTACTTAGGAAGGTGGTGTATGAATAAATTATTAGTATTTTTTGATAACTTTTGTGCAATACAATTCTTCGAATTTCTCAGATACTATCTGACAGGTAGAATACACAGGGTGTGCAGTTATCTTGCGAATATTGATGCTCGTGCGCTTATCTTGCGACTTTTCAAGGATCAAGTTCGCAAGATAACTGCGCACCTGGTGTATATGGTTCAAATAAGAAAAGAGTTGCTAGAGTAGATAATCCGTTCCAGTTGCTAATTTCGATATAGCATCCCCAGTACTTGGGTCTCACACTGTTTCATTTTATTTTTAAATATAAGCACAGTAATCATTAATATATTTTCGACGCTATGACATTCAGCAGTGGCCACAAGAATTATCTGGTTTACCATATTGTTGGCATTACAAATTCTACACGTCCGTGACAAAGGTTTTAAAAACTTGTCATAAATGTGAAGCTAAACAACACCACCTAACCATCTGACTTAACACCATTTGGCTTAACAGTTTGCATTTGACTTCACAGTTTTCAGTTGAATTAACACTTTTTTTGTCTTTTTTTTTTTGTCTTTTTTTTTCAGCATTTCCGCCTACGCACTACCCATGTGGCTTAACAGTTTGCATTTGACTTAACANCTGATATTCAACAGGCGGTGTTGGTAGTGGTGTAAAGTTTCGCACAAATTGTGCTGGAGCGGCAAATAACAGTTAAAAAACCTGACTCAAGTAGAAATATCTCAAAACCCGACGTCAAGGCAGGTCAACATTTTGTTTTTTTCTTTTGACTTTCACATCGATCTATAACATGTTGATTTGATTGCCAACAACCTCATGTAAACATCAATTTGTAAAGCTTATTTGTCAACCTGCAAACCGTCTGGAATTATCGACAAAGGTGTTATTTAGGAAATAACGAACAATCATATCGGAATTAGGACGAGAGTTCGAAATTAAATATTCATGCCTCATATAATTCAATACAAAAGTTTGTTTGAATGCGACAATAAAGTCTGATCATGTTAACCCATGACAAGTTTCTAATCATATTAAAAATAAGACGGGTGAAAATGATGCTTATTATCTCTGAAAATTTCATTTCAGAATAGATATACAGGCTGCCCACTTTCAAAATTTCAGTTTTAAAAACTCGCGCAAGATTTAAAACAATGTCGATTAGTATATTGGCCAATTTGTGACGTCAGAAAGAACCTTTCTTTTTTGCTTTAACATTAATAAAGGGCGAGGGGCGAAATTTGACGTCACAAATTGGCCAATATAATAATCGATTTAGTTTCAAATCTTGCGCGAGTTTTTAAAACTGAAATTTTGAAAGTGCGCAGCCTGTATTGATACAATGAACTCATCCACGTATGCGCTCCAGAGATGTTCCAATGACAATTTCATTTTGCATCGACGTTGTAGTTTGAGCTTTTGGATTTTTGTTTTGATTTTGAGGAAATTGATTTCTGCGTCTTCTGTACCGATTTCTGCATTTTTCGTAAAATGCTGGTTGTTCAGCGTGTTTGTCAGTATCGTCGTTGTTGTGGTATTTATAAATTTTTTGACATTGATTTTTGGAATTTGTATCATAAGGCTTCTCGAGAATTACCAATGTAATCTTTGAAAAACGTAAAAAAAAGTGATACTCAATGAAATTTATTATTTCAAATGTCAAGTGTTATTTCAAATGAGCAGGTGTAAACCCTGAACAAAAACCGCCTAAAAAGTGTTATTCCAATTTCAAAATGTTATTTTAAACGCAAATTGTTATAACTTTTTGTTGAGGGTAATTTTCTCATGGCCTGTGCGATAAAAGAGACATAAATTGTTGGCCAACATTTTATTTAAAAATATAAAGTGAGCTTGGAACGGAGAGTGGAATACTCTCGGCAGTTGCTTAGTCGACTGATTTGCAAGATTGAAAAGCTCGGTTTTATACCNGAACCGACTTTCAACGTTTCAAAAAATTCAGACTAACGTACTGGCCAAACATTCAATATTCGTCACTTTGGCGGTATTAAATTAATCTGATATGTACGGATATATTACAGATCGGCTAATGTACCAGTGCATCAGAAAATGTTTGAAGTTGTTAATACAAAAAATAATAATTGATAGCGTTAGTCATTCAATTTTTATGATGATTTTTCGGATAGATTTTTTTTCGAGAAATTGAGCGACATTTACCCCCCTTAAACGCAAATTGTTATAATTTATAGTCTATAGTTGTTTGATTCTTAGACTGAAGATTATTGGATGTATTATTAAACTACTCCCAAATCTTGAACTTGGATATATCAATTTTATTTATATTATAGATAATAACTGTAGGCATCATTAGCGGTTACGGAAATAAATTATGTCATGCTCGGCGCTGAACTAACTTTTGACTTCAAAGTCGACAATTGCACGTTCCATAATTATAAACTTGTATTTTACTTATGCCTTAAATATCATAAATAGGGGTATACGGTACCGTATACCGTATACATCGTAAACCCGTACAGGGGTGCCAAGTAAGGGTAGGTTTCGTGATTTTCAAAACCTACCCTTACTTGGCGTTACCAGGCTTGAGACCGTACCCTTACTTGGCGCTATCGTGCCTGAGACTGCCTCTTAAAAATGTAGCTCACAAATTATTTTTCTTTTATTTTTTCGAATTGTACCTACAAAAATATTTTTCAAAACTTAAAAAATAGGTTTTTATTGGTTATATGACTTTGAGAAGAAAAAATCACGAGACCTAAAATGCATTTTCAATAGACCAGAAAAAAGATTATAACCTTCTGACAGAACTCTGAAAATCTGAAGGACCGTAACACCGTAATGACCCAAAGAAAGTTCAAAGAGACATGATGTATACCTATTTTTATAGTGATTTTTATAGTGATAATTTTTTATAAATTTTACATGGTGAAAAAGCTCGGAACAATAAAGCGAATATTTTGTTCCAAAGCGCGTATGAGACGAAACTTCAACCGATTGTTGGTAACTCGGTGCAGAAACAAGTTGGGTAATCATCGATAGTGGATGTTGTCGCAAAAATCGCTGAGTTTACTATCAACTTATGAGGGAAAACGTAAATGACGTAAACATGAGACCTAAATTGCGTCAGGCTCGCAGGTATTTTCATTAAGTCAATCCTAAATTCAAAAATTGAATTTTACTGACGATGACGTCAAACGTTAGTAGCCTTGAGAAAGTTATAGCNTTTCAAAAAAAATCACCCCCGTTTTTTTTTTCAAAATTTTCTTCGTGAAATTTCATTCGACTCCTCTATCGGCGATTTTTGATTTGAGCCCGTTTTCATGTAGATATGAGGCGAATAAGGCGCTTTGTGACGATCGTCACAATGTGACCCCTGGGAGTTAAAATCTTAGATTTAAAACTTGAAAGTGGAATTTGATCAAGCTAATGGAATTTTTAGACACTACCTCGTCGACGCTATTCCAGTGTTGTGTTTAAAGACATGAAAACTTGTTGCAAAAAGAAACACTTGAAATAAATATATATTTTTTCGTTTTTGAACGTCACCACTCTAATTCCAATTAATTAACTTGTACAGGGGGTAGTCCAATAATGGGACACATAATCCGCGGACACAAAAAACCAATTCCAGGACGGTTTTTATTGGAAAAAATGTTTTAAATCCAATTTTGGGACGGTTTTTATCGGAAAAAATATTTTATATCTAATTTCGGGACACAAATTATAATAATTCTGGGACAAAAACGGACTTTGAAACAAAATCGAAAAGCGTCCCCGAACTGGACTACCGACTGTAATCGCTTTCATAAAACACTTACAACTTTGTTCAGCGAAAAACGCAAAACCTCTCTAGATAAGGCAACAACAAAAATACTTATAATATTTACTTTGGTCCGCAAGTACTAATGAGACCAATTTCTCTTACTTATTACATTAGCCTAAAAATCGTTAAATTCCCATAAACTTTTTTTTATTTGACCAACGAAAATAAAAACTTACGGATTGGCGGTAATGTTTAGGTTAGTGCCACTCCGGTTGTAGCTCATTGTGGCAAAAGTGCTTTTTATCTCTTTTTTTTTGCCGACAAATTACTTGGAGTCAGATCGATCTAAAACTGTGGAGAAAAAAAAGTCGAGTAAAAATCATAAAAAGCTCGAATAACTCAAAGATCGTTAAACTCCTATCAAGTACATGATCATTAAATAGGCAATCTTTTTTTTATTATTGATAAAAAAACGCAAAAATTTGGCCTTGAACGTTGTCAAAATTTTTTTTGGATTTCACTTTGGATTTTACGACTTTTGGTGTTTTCACAAAAAGTTCTGGAATTTGGCGGTCAATGACGAAGAATTGACAGTCCATCAGACGGGTAGATTTGGCAATCAAAATAAATTTGGCAAAACAAAATGGTGCCGGCAGCGCCAGCCAGAGTACCCGCAATAATAGTCAACAAGAAGCTATTTTTATTGCTTTTCTTAACATTATTACATATCGCCATCTAATCATAAAAAAAGTTTGGAAAATTGAAAAACTTAAAATTCACAAAATGCATGGGTCACGCAATAAGGCGGTAAGTAAATATACCGTGTTTATACGCTGTAATCGTTGCGATTATTTCAAATTTTTTATAAAAATGAAGCGTTGACACACGGTAATGCTTGTTTTTCGTTATGATAAAATGTTGTAAGGATAACATATAGATATGTATTTTAAAACTCACATATCGTTAAATGGTAAGAACTCGCAGTTCGGTTACGGTTTATATGTGGTAGTGTACTACGCGGTAGTGTACATCTTGTAGAAAGAAAACGCAAATGGTATTTTTGTATTGTACAGATTCGCATTTGTGCATAGTTAGAAGTTGCAGTAATAATTTTGCATAAAATAACGGAATCTATAAGTTTAAAGTTTAAACCCAGAGACGTAACCCCTAAAACAAATAGAAAACATCATATAACATTTTTTTTTCATGTCAGTCTTTTTNTACTATAAAAAAAGTAAATTCAGAAAAAAACACAAAAATAATATAAGATTTTTTGGAAATTAGATGGATGGTTTTTTTCATCTTGAAATTTGAACGTATTTTTAGAACGTTATTTTTTTCTAGAAGTCCGTCCATAATGAACTTGTTTGTACTTCATAATTGTAGTACAACCTTAACCAATTCATAAAACAAATGAAAGTAATATTAAAATCTTGTTTTTCAGTTTACGTATTTTATTTGTACACAACGGTAGTGACCCGTCCTTAAAAACTTTTCTGGGGTGCGCCGTTTGCTGCGCCTTTTCAGAAACGCAGCAAAACCATGTCGAAATCGATTTGCTGCGCTTATTTTTTTTTCTAACATTCATACTCGCATCATTATGACGGAGTCATTCTCGTAAAAATTGTAGGCTTACAATCAAGTTACCAATAAAGCATAATTTGTATTACGAATCATTTCTGTGTCACTACGCTAATCCGCAGCCAATCAATTTCGAGATCGAATTGCTGCGGGTGTGAAGAAAAAAAAAATAAGCGCAGGAAATCGATCTGCTGCGTTTCTAAAAATCCGCAACAAACGGAATACAATCGTTTTCTGGCCTATCATATTTTCCGTCCGGAAGTTTGTCTTATCAAGAAACATACATTAGTCATATTGAAACGTTAAATTTTCGTCATAATGTGTAGTTTTTGTTATTAATTCCGTAATGTAAAGTTATACATTAATCTGCGGAATGTGGGGTTAATTTTCGTGTCATATTCCGTAACAAAATGTATACAACCACATTACGCAATGTTATGTTAACGCAACATTTCATTGCGTAATGTTTAGTTTAGTTTATCACAACATATTTAACGTAATTTGTAGTTTCATAAGCACACATTTCATTGCATAATTTATAATTTTTTTTTTCATTAGATTATTTTGCGTAATGCTATGTTATGCCCTCCACACATTATTATGCATAATGTAATTTCATTTCATATTTTAACTACACCCCCTATAGGCTTATCAGCCGCCTTTATACAACCACTTTGCTCAATTGTTTGTTTATCCGGCCGTTTTTCCCCAAAAAAANAAAAAAAGCTTAGAAAAAATGACATCCCGTAGTTTGGGGATGTGTTTGAGTAAACGAGTTAAGGGGTTAGGTTTTGAAGAGAAAATACAGAAATTATATTTGTTTCTAATTGAACTTTCATGAATACTAACAAAAATAGCATTGAGCGGGTTAAATGAGGAAATGTCTTCGTAAGTCGGGTCCAGGTCTTCCGGGATCTCCGTACATTGGTATGTTAACGTTTTCTCCGAGTTCTTTCAGCATAACATCCGGAGCTAAATAATTCATATATAATTATCGAGATTATCTTATTCATATCCTTTTTCCGCTTAAAGTAGACGTTCATCGCCGCTACCTCATTTGCTTATTTTCTAAGTTTATCTTACCCAAATAGTAAACTAGAAAAATGAAGAAATGAGGTAGCGGCGATGAACGTCTACTTTAAGCGGAAAAAGGATATTCAGTACTTACGAACGAGTCCCATTCGCATACGCATGACGATGTCCCGAAACATTGCATCTTCCACATTGTATTGTTGATAACTGTTACCTTGGAAATGCTTACAAATATCCTAAAAAATTTTTTTTTTCTTTTTTGTTTATCTTTAATAAATTTATTATTGAAGATTATATTAAATTTAAAATGTTTCAAATTTGTTTTCTACCGAGCATTTTATATACGGTATGTTGGCGCTCAGCTAAAACCTTGAAAATACAATTGTCTAAGACTAGAAGGTTTTAATAGATTTTCCTGATTTAACTAAGNTAAACCATCAATCGGGGATTAGTGAGCACATAAACCCTCAACGAGTGTATTCATTTTTATATAAGTAAAAATATACAGAAGAACTGCCGATATCCCAATTTTCTTGAGCTTACCCGACTTGAGGGTTTTCCATAAAAAACGTAAAAATGTTGAAAAGTTAAACCGCTTATTGTTGTCTTTCAAGAATTTCGTAAAAACGAGCATATAATAATTTATTACTAAACTGTGACTAATATGACTAATATACCAAGATTTTATAGAATATAATATCATAATTTATTAAAACCATTTATTGATCCAATTTGAGCGGTCACGGGAATTTCCAAAAAGTCAACATTAAGTTTAACATTAACGGACACCCTATCGTACAAGCTATACCTTTTCTCGAAAATGTAATTTATCACCCTTATGTAAAACTACCACAACAACTACAACAACAAGTACAACAACAACTTCAACTACAATCACATCAACAACCACAACAAAAGATACAAGAAAATCATGCTATTTCGTAGAGGATAATACATCGATGGTCCATTTAACATGGAACTTTTTAGATTCAAGCAACGAAATTGGAATTAATTCTAAAGCACATTTATCGTACCTTCGAGCCCCCTTTTCAAAAATAAAAGTAAATGAAGGAACGGTTTTTGTTCCAGTTTTGATTACGTGTATCTCATATTAGAGTATTATTTTTAGAACTGCTATTTAGTAAAAACTCCACCATTACTTCACAAATTCAGTCCATGTGCGCACAACGCGACAGTTTCACTTGGCCAAAACCTGTCGCGTTGTGTGCGCACTGTCGTGTTGTGCGCG
>SCLG01000316.1:226086-236419 GCA_004367875.1 Oikopleura albicans | reverse complement strand
ACATTAACCCCCTTAAATTTAAAACCAAAAAAATTGATTTTCCAAAAAAAGTCTAAAAAGACATGATTTCTATAGAAAAGATTACAATCTTGCACATTGATTGAGATTACAATCACATGCCATTGGGGAGGCCATCAACTTTCCCCTCCCCAAACCCCGCAAAAAATGGTCAAAACTTCAGACCTTATAACCAGACCAGTACAAAAGTGACATCCGCTGATTCCAAACATAAGTTTTTTTCTCCAAACTTAATTACGGACCTTTTTCTTATATTCAACTTCTGTCATAATATTTTTCTCATCGACCCCTCGTTGAATTTCCTTTTCTCTATATTCTTGATATTTTTTACTCAGAATGTCTCGAACGGTTTCTTCCTCAAATTTCTTTTTCTTAAGTATGTGTTCATTATATCTGTCTATGTAATGTTCCAGTTCATCGTCTTTTTCCGATTTCGTACAAATTGTTTTATAGGCTTCCGTTAATTCGAGGAAATTCGTATTATCGCCCTCTTTCATATCCGGATGTAAGGACTTAGGGCGGGTTTTTCAAAGTTGACCTTATAAGCCGCCGTGAAAAGCATACTTTTTTTTCGAAAATTACAGGCGGGGTTGGTTATAAAATCAATGCCTAAAAACTCACGTGTCCTTAATGCACTTTGAAAAAATGACTTGACCTTATAACCATCTGAAAAAAAAACATAAAAAGACATGATTTTAAAGATTTTACCAAAAATGACTTGACCTTACAACGGTCCAAACAGCCGACCTTATAACCAGCCCCATGTAGAAATTTTCATGAAAAAAAATGATTTTCGAAAAATACATGATTTTACAAAAAAAAATCGAAAAGAACTGATTTTTCTTCCCAAATTACTTGGCCTTATACCGGCACAAATATGAGACTTTATAACCACTAATCTTATCCCTATCTAGAGTGGTTTATATGAACATGAAAAATACAGTCATAAAATTTAGATTGCTTTACCCTGTAACAAGTTGGTACACGGTAAAGCAAAATAACGCCGTTTTAAGGTACTAATGACGGTTTTATAGGCTTAAAACCAAAGGGTGTATCTAAAAAAACCACCTTGGCCATGTTAATATATTGGTTTCGAATTGCCTTATCGGTCGCATCAGAATTGACCTTAAGAATTGTCATAGCTTCCTTCCGAGTCATAAATCGAATACATGAAACACGAGTTACTCCAACCCGAATCATCCTTCTAATATGTTTTATAATTTATTTTAGCATAAAAATTCGTTGTTAAAATTTCAAGCGGATTTTTTACTTTATATTTATTCCAAAATATATCAAATATTAGTTCCAAAAGTGTTATCTTAACAGTTAAGATCATAAATCTAGGTATATACGGTCCTATTCACCGTACTGTATTAGAAATTTACATAAAAATAAGATTGCAGTCAAATGTACAAAAAGTACTTGTATCATTCGAGTTACCGGTACTTCCGGGGTTTGTTTCCGGTTAAAAAAATAAATAACAAAATTAGCCCAGATATTTTTCAGTTCCATGCCAGTTTTTCCGGAATCTTTGTTCGGAAAAAAGACCATTAGTTAGCAGAGGTCGGCACATTCCATTTTTTTTTCTTATCCGACCCGACCGTTTTACCTGCGAAAAAATGGTTACCCGTACCCGATCGACAAAATGGCTGCCCAACCCATGCTCTACCGGAGTCGGGTAATACCCGAGTTTACCCGGATCGGGTAACCCGAGTGCCGACCTCTGGTTAGCGGGCTTTTTTCGCGATATGATTTTACATTCAACTTAATATGGTCTTATCCGTATCAAAATATGGTTTGTTTACACTTTTGTGGGTTGGTAGCAGCTCTGAAAGCCTTAGAAAAATTTGGTGAGTTTGGGAAAAATTGGTACGTTTCCTAACTCAACACCGGTTGGCAGTATTTATGAACTTTGATGATTATCTACAATTTTAATCATCAGAAAGAGCTTCTTCTTCTGGTTCCTCATCTTCGAACATTTTGGACAATTTTACAAGTTTTAGATATCGTAATTGATTCTCTTTAATCTTTCGTGTTATTTCAATTGATTCCCCCTGGTGAGCAATATTTTCAATGTTTAATTTTTCTTCCATGTCCGCACATTTGCTTATCTCATTATCAATGGTAATGGCACATTCCATGAAAAAATGTAGCTTTTGACAGGTTTACACGAGCTTCATCCAAAAAACGTAAAAAGCCACAATTTTAAAGATTTTTTTCCCAATACATGCTACTCAAAAAAACTGACTTGACCTTTATGCCTAAAGAAAGTGACTTGACCTTATAACGGCACAAATGGCTTACCTTAAAAACCGACCCCCCTAAGTTCAAGGGGGTAATTTTACCCTTATTTTTGAACAATATCGACTTATTTGGTGAAAGTATATATATGTAAAGAAAGTAAAGCTTTATAAACCTATCCTTATCTTCAAACTTTGTTTTCCCAGATTCCACAGCGGCAAACAATAACTCAAAATTACCGTTAAAAGCCGGATCAAAAAGCGATAGTTCCCGGTTCTTTTTGGTCATGCTACTTCTCATTATGTTACGCGTCTGCCGGTTAATACTTTTCTCACGTTCAGACATTTTGATAGTTAGGAATATGTCAGTCTGAAAAAGTACAGTAACTAGTAAGCAGACTTATACTGAAAATTATCTCAACCCGACACCGCATCGTGGGTACTCAGTGTGGCGCCTATAACTCATGCAGCCTGTTTCCGTACTATGAAAGATTTATTACCTGAGCTTACTCAATTTAATTATTTTGGGATAATACGGCCTATTTATTAAAAATTTTTTTGGCCATAATGTAGAGCTCAAAACGTTAAAAAGAAAAAGTGCGAGAAGAAAATTCATAAAAAGTCTGAGGCAAGCTCTATAATTTTTGGAAGATCAATTCTTTTTGACCTTCGAAAAATTCTAGAGCCCTCTTCATACATTTTATGCATTTCATTTTTACACTTTTTTACTAAGTTTTTGAGCTCTACAAAACGGCCATAATAGTTATTTAATAAATAGGCCCTATACGGCGTATAGTATACGCCCAAAATAATTAAATTCATTTAGCTCAAAAAATCTTTCAAAGTACGGGATTAGGCCGCATGAAATATATTTGGCCGGATACAATGTATTTTATCTTTTTTTTATTTCAGTTTTGTCTCGGACGCTAACCGGTAAATTACAGCAACTGGATATTCGAGTAAAATTCCCAGATGACCAACCACTTATACTTTTAAAAAATTAAAACGCTAATAAAGATGAATATCAAGTTTATTTCCGTGTCATTGGTAAATTGGATATATTTTCTTGAGATACATTTATGAAGTTTGCGACAATTGAAGCGGTTATGTTTTAACTGTCGAACACATTTCTGATTATTTTATGTCAGTTTTTCTAAACTAATACTTTTTTGAGGTCAAAAAGCGCTGAAATTTCAACATTTACGATTTCATAAATATGAATTCTTATTTTGGAAATCTCTAAAGTTCATGAAAACAAGAAACTTCATGCATTTTCTAAAGAAAGTTGTAATTTGACCCATTTTCGGGAAAGAAGGGGTCGAATTTCATGTTTTTCGATAATAATAATATCAATATTTGAAAAAGGGGGTCAAATTTCATGTTTTCGACATAAATCATATCAATATTTGATAGTTTCATATTATATTCTCCTACAGGACACATGTCGTAATTTTCGTGAAAATACTTCAAAAGGGGGCAAATATAAACTGGTGGATTTTTTAACTAGCATTACGAATAAGTAATCTTAGTCACTTTTTGTAATTTTACTGGCGTTAAACATATTTATAAATAAACAGAAAAGGATGACAGTTAATTTACAGTGTGCGGTCTTGTTATAAAAACCGCAACATTCGATACTTTTTTTGGGAAGATGCAAAATAAACTGATTGTGGGAGGCAAATTTTAATACTTAGTACTTCAATTGTACATGCATTTGACAGTCCCATGATCAAAATAATATAACAATAATAATAAGAACATTCTATTATAGACTATATTCTACTACATAAGTAGGGTACGCGACGAACTAATAATTATTGATTTGTAACGCGTATTCGTAATGAAAGTGGGCCAAAATGGTCATTTTGACCGGTTTCATTCGAAATTTACGTAAAGGCCAAAACATGTATAGTATTGTGTTGACCAACCAAATGGCGGTTCCAAATAAAATTTTTCGGATTAAAAACATACAGAGGGCGTGGTTATAAGGTCAAGCTAAAACAGTGATTTAACCTCAATGGGCCCGTATAGGTTAGAAAAGGTCTTCGCCCAAAACAAAAACTCAAAAAAATATTTGATTTATGTTGGAACAAAAACTGACTTGATCTTAGAGCAACTCAACTGCCTTGACCTTATGTGTCAAAATGTCCGACCTTATAACAACCACTCCCTGTAGCTTAAATTAAGTTTTAATGTGATAAATATTGGTAATTATCGTGCAGATTAGTTGGATAAGTTTAACTACTTTCGAATGATGACGATAAAATTAGTGTAACAGAAAACACATGCCGAGTGTGCCCAGCACGTGACGAAAACATAAAAAATTGAAAAAAAAAGAATTAGAAATAGTTCTGACCGGATTTATATTAGTCATCAGTTCTTAAAAATGTTCGAAAAACATTTTTATAAGACAAATTTTGAACTTTCCTGTTCCAGTTGATTTTCTCCGCATTTATGAGAAAATTTTCTGAAGTCATTGAAGCATTCGGGTTTTTAAATAATGCATGTATAATAACACTCATTTTTGTTACAGTGAACTGATTAATCGATGAAATCTGTATGCAGTTTGTATACAGTCAAGGGTCTCTGAACATATACGCATTTAATGTGACTATTTCTTTATGTGCACGTTTTTCTTAAGGACCGGTCAGTCGTTAACCATGATGTCTAAACAATGCTGTTTTCTGATTTTTGGGTTTAGTTTATACACAACTGACCGGTCCTTAAGTAACATTGAGGCATTTTAATAAAAAGGCCAACCTAAAACCATGTATATACAAATATATTCACACAAAATGAGTGCACATTGAGAGGCGCATGAATGTATGTGATAAATTTATTCATAGATAAATAAAGAGGCGGTAAAATCGAAGAATTTAATGAAAATTGTAACCAGTAAAGATATTTTTTATAGGCTACAAATTATAAAGATCGAAGCCTGAAACCAAAAAAAGTAGGAATGTGAATGAGGTACAACAGCATTAAATTGAAATTTTATTGTATGGTACACTTTTTGGTATACATTTTTGGTATATGTGTACTGTGCTTGTTTCATAGCCCCGGCGGAACAAGAACTACAGCATCATTAAAACATGACTTCGCCACCAAGCAATCTTTTTTGAGGGTTTTACAAAAAGTTTTTAGTGACGAAACGGCCATTGCAAATGATAGGGTTTTTTTATGAAAACTGACCGGATTACCAGATAGGTTCGCTTTACTAGTATTATATTTCTAGTATTTTTGAAAAATACTATTTTCGGAAAAACTAAATAAACGGGAATGGACACTTATATTTCAAGAAATAGTGTTATCAAGTTTTTCGGAGAATAGGTTTTTGGGAGAAAAGGAGAGATTTTTCTCCGCGAAATTGATTCTCCGATAAACCGCGGCGCCCAAAAAACTCTAGATTGTATCCTCTATATTCTTCACTATTGTCAAAAAAAATTATACACAGGATGTGGCGTTAACCGGCCACTAATTTTTTCAAAAAACTGGCCGGTTAACGAGTTTTCAACCGGGTAACGGGTCAATGTGTGTTCGTTAAATAATGTTATCTCTGAAAAAATGGTCCAAAAGTGGCCGGTTAAAGGCGCACCCTGTGTAATGGATCGTCATGGCTATATTCCCCAATTCAAAAGAATCCGATTTAAAAAAACACATATGGTAAAATATTTTGTATTATGATTTTAGCAAGCGATTTCTCAAGACCCCGTCAGAATAATTTGGTCTATGAATACGCTTCGTGTTAATTTCAGGCTTAGAATGATTATGAGTTGATGATCTAGGCACAACAATTTTCATACTAACACTATGGTTTATCGAAGGATTAAACACATTTTTTTTGACTAATCATAGTTGCAGTTCAATGTCTATGTTTCGGCGTGGCCATAAGTCCCTTTCGGGGGAACATAAATAGAAGGGAAAGTAATAAGTTGAATATCGCGAAATGCATACAAATATTTATCTTGATTTTTTTTACAATTATCGCGTCGGACCCCGTGTGTTCGCATTTCGTCCAGACACTGCTTGAAGGCCCCGTCTTTTAACCTAGAATTATATGAGTTAACCTAAAAGTACGAAAGATTTTTCTAAACCAGGGATCTAGGAACAAGGTCACCGAAAGATTTTAAACGCCATAAAGCTTCACCGACACAAGATCAGTAAAGAATGTTCAGCTCTCCGTTAAGTTTGTTGGGTAGGATTACACATATGAAAATTTTAGTGACCTTTTTGAAGGTCAAATTACACTTTTCGAGAGATTTTCATGATGAGTTTTCAAAGGCGACTTAAATGTCATAAATTATGACTCTTAATCTTTTCAGCTTTGAATAAACTCAATTTTAAAACTCGTAATTTGACACCCACATGGCCCAGATATGGCCTTTTGGGGGTCAAATAACATTACATGGTATTTCAAAAATGTTCACAAAGTCGTTGAACATTTTTTGGCTTAAAAATCTTAGCAGAAGTAATTCTTAAAATTGCTGAATATTCTTCTTTGTGAATAAAATATGCTCTTTGCACTTTTGCAATTCGTGTGGAGCCCTGCTACAAGATGCGAATTTCACAAAAAAAATGCTTGCTAAGTTTTGCTTTTTTTTGCGATGAGAAAATATATATTACCCTTGGTGATGTTTTGAGCGTAAAAGGCGAGCTTGCTCAAGAGTGACGGCCATTCCGGTGCGATCTTTTCCCGATTTGCAATTTATGATTCGTGCTCCCCCAATTCTTCGTACCAGTTCGGCAGCTATTTTATGAATTTCAACATTCTTTTTCTTTTTTGATTGAATTTCATTGCACAACTAGAAATGCACGTTAATTAACTCCCAGGTAGTAGCGCGTACGTTAAAACGCATTTTATAAAAAACTATTCGACTTTTGGTACGTAAAACCTACGTCTGGTTATAAGGCCTTATGAGGTCGGCCCGAAAAATGACTTAACCCTAATGCACTTTGGAAAACTGACTTGACCTTATCATTTTTGGACCACTTAAATTTTTCCCACCATAAGACCTTAGTGCTGGAAAAAAGTTGAAAAAAACATGATTTCTATAGAAAAAAATGTGCCAACGGGGGAAGGGGCTTCATGAAAAATAAACGTATAAAAGACCTTATAACGGTCACAATTGAGACCTTATAACAGACCCCCTGTAAATTCAAACAGGCCGTCAGGCATCTTTCCGCCAAACCGCAAATACCGGTTTAAGTACACAAATGCCGGTTTGTCGAAAATGGGTCGATTTAAAAATGTAAATTCGTAACCTGTCCGAATTGATGACATTATAAACGTAATGAGCGGTAAAAACTTTTAGTAAATTATGCCGGCCGTAAGTTAAATTAAAGGATAGCATTTACATTTGATAGGTAACCATTGAGAAGTATATTTTTGTCGGCGGAATGTGTCATTATCCATCGGTATAATCTGTTCAAACTGTATTGGTTGACTTGATTCATTAAAGGCGTGGCTCTATTTAGTTTATCTGAAAATGATTTTTAGTCACTAAACTTAAAAAAAATAAATAAAAACAAACAAAAAATAGAAAATTTCATGAAATTCAAGTAGGCGGTTGCGTAATTAACCGACAGAGGTGTTTCTATTTTCAAGTGGTCATAGCCAGGGTTCGCCATCGGGCAGCTGGGCCTCCCACTTCGAAGGAACTGGGCAGCCGACCCGAGGCCAGCTCATTAAAATTTGGGACCTCAAAAAGCCAAAATTTCAGAGCTGGAAAGGCCAGTCAAGGACAGCTCATATATGTTTCAGCTCTCCAGAGGACAGCTCATTTTCATTTTGGAGCTCGAGAAGCCAGCCGAGAAAAGCTCATTAATTTTATGATTTGTGCCGAGCCCTGGTCATACCTACGCATTCTGCAGTTACTTTTGGGGAAAATTCCAAAATTCAAATGATAATTTTTTCATGATTTTACCTTGAATTTCTTGTTTTTCGTTAATTCCAATATTGAACATAATCGGAATAAGGGAAAAGGTGACGTCACACTGCGTTTCCTCATCGGACAGGGAAAGAAGCGTTTCCTGCAACAATGCAGTCGGACATGGGATAAAAACCCTCGGACTTTGCCGGTCACCCTCCATTTTTAACTCGGAGACGGACGAAGTGAGGACTATTCTTGTGTTTTCGAGAATAAAATGCGCGCCAAAGGCGTAGTCTGCTAGCATCCCACTTTCGGAGCCGGCTTCACTTAGTAAGGATTCGAAATTTAGCACTGAGGTCGGTTATTTTTTTGGTTTATACAAATTTATCTAAATTGCCCCGGTCCCGTTGCAAAATGCCTGTACATACAGTCCCGACCCCTTAAGTGACGCTCCCTAAAGTGACGCTTTTTTGTCAGCTTGAGTGCGTCACAATGGAGGTCGGGACTGTACATGTTGTAAATTCATCAAAAAAAAAGCGAAAAAAGACATGATTTGAAACATTTGTTTTCCAAAAAACATGCTTCACAAAAAATTGACTTGACCTTGTGACCTTATAACCAGACTCCTGCACAGTTGTCGAGTTCCTGGTGATATATTTGGGTAAACTTAAAAAAATAAACGACCTAAGCCGGTCCGAGCCAGGGACCGGATTGCCTCGGGGCTAGACTCGGAAATGACGGCCAAAACGGCCCCGATTGCGATGGCAATTACTTGAGAGGAAACAATATCAATGCGTTGTTGAACATCATCGGACAATAAAACCGGAAGTGCGCGGAAAAGTAAAAACTCGAGACATTGACTGTAGGCACGGAAAAGCGCCGGCTTCACGTCGTTGGCCAGCTCATCGACATTCGTGTAATCCCTCCATGGTTTTAGTATGTTTATAGCTAAAAAGTTTTTTTTAAAGCGAGAAAAAATCGCCAGAAACTTTTGGCAGCGAAAAAATACTGCCCATTTTACACTCGAGCACGTTATTAACCGCCAAATCAGATATTTTTTGAAATTTTGACCTTCATTTTAAAAATTCAATTTTGTGACCGCATGGAAAAATATTATTTTTAATGCCAGTTTCGTTATCGAAAAATTTTGTGGATTTTAGATCGGTATAAGGTCAACTCAGTTTTTTTGAGAAGAATGCTCTCTGGGAAGAAAATCTTTAAAATCATGTCTTTTTACGTTTTTCTTTCTCAAAATGTTATGACCAACATATATTGTCATAATATTTTGAGAAAGAAAAACGTAAAAAATACATGATTTTAAAGATTTTTTCCAAGAAAGCACGCTTCTCAAAAAACTGACTTGACCTTATAACGGTCCGAATCGCTGACCTCATAACCAACCCCTGTAAACTACCTATACGGGATGACTCTTTGATTTCGATAATGAGGCCTTCGTCGGTTTCACTTGCAACTGCCTGTCGAATGGTTTGTAATAAAATTTGAGATTGTGAAACAAATACTTCTGCTCCAATCACATTAGCCCGGAGATCTTGTAAACCCGTTGTAATATCTCCCCAACAGTCTTTTAACGCAATCAACGCAGTCTTCGCCTTGCAATGGCGTTCATAGGACGGGCACTGCGCTCGGATCCCAAATTCTGAATTATTGCAAATTTTGATGGGTCCCGAGAAATCTGGAGGTGCCAAAATACCGGAAAACTTTTTCGGAGAAAATAACTATAAATTTGCTACTGAGCTGGGTCTAGCTGTCTAATATTAGTGTTTCCGGGAAAAAAGTTTTTCGGAGAATTTATTCGAGGAAGTACTTTTTCTCCGGAAACCGTTTCGCCGAAGGACCGCGATGCCCTGCTGGTGTTCCTGCTGGTGTTCCCGCCTGATTTGAGCGAAACCTGACAACGGTTTTTAGGTTTCGCCACTTTCTGTAAATTGGTGGGTGCCCGTATAATGAAAAAAAGTCATTGGTCGTCATTCGACCAAATCAGGTTGTGCCAATTTGGTTAGCTTTAAAAAAATACCTTGAAGCTCGGGAGCTACCGATTGGACCTGTAACTGATTCCAGAGCCCATTGTGTTTAAATCCCCGCGTATGAGCAGCTCCCGCTCCGCAACTGGTCGACAAAAACGCTTCTCCGTCAATCTCAAAGCGCTGATGGTGAAGATTGATCGCCAAAAATTCTTCATTTTTC
>SCLG01000316.1:181284-209231 GCA_004367875.1 Oikopleura albicans | reverse complement strand
AACCAATTAAAACGCGTTTTCCGTCGTGTGATAAACCAACCGCCGTTACAGACCCCATATTAGCATTTTCAATTCGTACCTTCCATTAGGGATAGAATTCTAGATTTAAAAGCAAAGTTTCTAGCAATATTTCTAACTTCCCCTATACCGTGTGTCGAAGCACAGACTGTCATATTTTGAGCAATCTTCATATTCATTACCTTCTATTGGTCATCACCGCGACAGTCTGCCCTGCCGCACACGGTATATTTAGTCTAACGATATATCACAATACTTAAAAGCGGTTTGGTTATGAATCATTAACTCAGAACTTATGAGGAAATGCCCCTAAAGTTTTTATTTTAAGGTTTAAAAATCATTTGAGAAATTCAAAAAAATATTTTCAAATAACCCAGTTGTGTCGGACATAATTTAACTATTTACGGCTGGCGCCGTAAGTAATACATTATTATGATAATACGCAAATGCTCTAGGTAAATAAGGTAAAAAAGACAATAATTTGTTTTAAATTTTTAAGTTAAAAAAAGTGCTCATAAATAATGTGCCTAGAGAAAGTTTTTTTTTGTAGGAAAAAAGTCAAAATTATGTTCTCCGAATCTGTATTTCGTGAGAATTTATAAAATTATGGTTTTCAGATTTTACGATCTATTTGATTTCAAAAGCTTATAAGATCCAAGGGTCATTCGAAACTCTTTTTAACCCCTGGACAACAACTTTTGACTGTAATTTTTATCCCTGGCTCGAGTACATGTTCGGAATTGAAGATGAGACAACTACCATCTCGCAGACCAACGGCGGTTAAATTAGCACTGGCCGTAATCGCAGTGGCCTCCCCGTTTGGCGATATCTCCTGGATACGCTGCTGTACTACCCATTCTTCGTTTATGATAAAATCTTCGACGCATCTCAATTCTAGAACGTCGGAGTCGGTTTGTTCTTCTTTGACTTTTTCTGCGTCCAAATTCGCCTCATCCAAAAAACTTTCGAGCGGTTTCAGGTCGTCTAAAAGACTCACATCGAATACCTCAGTCTCGGACATTACAAACCATTATCTGAAAAGTATTCCTTAAAAAAACGATTGAATGACATGAATTGTGGCAGTTTATTAGTGGACATAAATTTGACAAGCACCGTCTGAATTGGTATAAAATAACGGATATTATAATTGAAGGACTCCAAAAACTTCGGTCGATTCACTTTTCTCCATTTATTTGAATAAAGGGTAATAGCATCCTATGTAGCCCCGCTTCGCGGGCCCATCCTGTACCTAAATAGGCTGACCGGATCCTATGTAGCCCCGCTTCGCGGGCCCATCATGTACCTCAATAGGGTAATCGTTTCATATGTAGTGCCGCTTCGCGGGCCCATTCTGTAATCCACTAGGGTAATCGCATCCTATGTAGCCGAATGGATTCATTACACCATGTAGTGTATACCAATTTAAATGATACCAAGCGCCAACAACATGACAGCTGACAACACGACCTTACGCCGACAACGCAACAGGTTTTGGACAAGTAAAAAAGTGGCGTTGTGTGCGCATGGACTGGCAAGCAATTTCATAAAAACTGAACGGCATAACCCCATCCACTGTAATATCGTCACAAAAAGGTAAGAAAGCCAAAGAGTATGGAATGTTTGGAGGAACCATGATCGTGGTAAACACGTACCAAGTGGTTACTATAGTAATAATTATTTGCAATATGACAGAAGATCTTGCATGCTGCCGATATTGGCGGACAGACTCGGCACATTGGTCGCCACAGGAGTCGAATTTCGGAATGATTTCAACATTTCTTCTGACGCTTTTCGTAACAAATCCCGCTTCTAAATCGCGCATTTTAAATTACAGGTAATACTTTGGCACCGTCTGGATTGGTATCATCTCTTAATGGTCGAAGGGGAATTTTTCTAAAGGCTAGTTTGTCGCCAAAAAAGGGTAAAGTGGATAAAGTGTAATTACACATATGTGGATAAAGGGTAAAATGGATAAAGGGTAATCCGTCGACAATTTTTGACAAAAATTATGTACAGGTGTTAACTTTGAAGCTGTTAACTCTGAAGCTGTTTTTTTTCATTAAATTCAAAATGTGGTTTACTATTAAAAGGGTAAAAGTGATAAAGGCTAATTAGTCGACAAATTCCCCAATCGACATTTTAGACATGAAACCAATTCAGTCTGTACCATAACTTCTCCCCTATCTCGAAAGTTTAACACTCGCTAGGGATTTCTGAAATTTTATTTTGCGGAATTATGTCCCTTAATATGAGACCCCTTTCATGACTAGTAATTTGTTAGTAACAAACCCGTTCGGCCGATACAGTATTTTCAAGCAGCTCCTTGATTAAAGGCGGAAAGACGACCTTATTTCGCTCAAATTTCATAAAATTTTCTTGAAGTTTGCGCTTTTTGACGCGCATTTCGTCAATTTGACTCAGCCGCTCTGACGCGCTTGTTTCTATCGTTTTTATTTCACCGGTGACTTTGTCGAGGACCCGGTCAAGTCGAACACGATTTGAGTTGGTGAAGCCAATTCGCGTTTTGGTTTTTGCACATGTAGAGCAGACGACCCCTAAAACATCAAAAAAATATTTAACAGAATGCATTTCACTACAACAGCATGTCAAAACTTATTTGCAAATAAGGCACCGACTCAGAATCATTTCTAAAATGTCTAAAAGGTAAAATGGGCAGAATGCCTTTATCCACTTTACTTTTTTTTTGTCGACAAATTACCCTTTAGACAAATTCCTCTTTCGACTTATAAGCAGTGTTGGAAACGTTGGGCGTTGGGGTACGTTGGCCAACGTCCAACGCCCAACCAACGCGTTGGGAACGTTGGGCGTTGAAGAAATTTTCTTCCCAACGCGTTGGGAGCGTTGGGCGTTGGGGAAAATTTTCTTCTAACGCGTTGGGACCGTTGGGCGTTGGGGAAAAATTCAAGCGTTGGCCAACGCTTGCGTTGGGCGTTGGGAAAAATCCGAGCGTTGGCCAACGCTTGCGTTGGGCGTTGGGGAAATTTGGAGCGTTGGCCAACTTTTCCAACACTGCTTATAAGAAATGATTCCAATTCAGTCGGTGCGGCAAATAAATAGTTCCAAATACAGCCCCTGCACCGTTATGTCTCACATACTATCTTTCAAGTTTTCCTGGTCGTCCCGTTATCTTACATTTTTTGAGAAATTTAATAGATCCTTATATGTGAAGCAATGCGCCATTATCTTACAAATTTTCTTGGGAAATTTTGCTGAAGTTTTTTCATTGAGTATTGGAACTATAACGACGGAAGGCGTGTATATAGTGATTAACATATGTGAAGATAGGTTTTCCGTAATATAATTATGAAAAAACACTCGATAACACCACGAGTAGGAAACTGGCCAAATAACTGCGTAGGGGTTATTTTTCAGGTGATATTTCCAACGTATATAATTTTTCCCGAAATCGCTGATCATAATCGAGCATCAGGTATAGGAAAACTTAATGACTCACGGAAAGTAACTCTTTCATAGATAACAATCTGCGACCGTTCAAAATAATGTACTTTTCACGATCTTATCACATTTTAATTATTTCACGCGTTTCTCATGTGATTTTTCTACAGTGCAATAAACGATTTGTGCGTCTGCTCGACAATGATTAAAATCAGTGGAATAAAAAAAAAATAGAATTTAGATGAAACAAATTTAACTCTTATCTACCGTTTTGAATTTTGATCCAACTGGGTGCGAAATCTCTTTGACATAATACACATTCGGGGTGCGAAATATCCGGTAAGTCTCCGGTTTCGCTATTTTCGTCGTCGGAACTTACGTCTTCCCAGTCCGTTCCTGAGGCAATTTTGGCCAGAACCGTATCCACAACTAATAATTAATTTAGTATCAGGCTTGATTATAAGGTCATGGTTTTAATATACCTACAAAAAAACTGAATTTTATTTATGAAAAGACATGATTTCATTGAAAAATCAAGAAAAATTATGTGTATACAAGGGGTGGGGGTGGTTATAAGGTCTTGGGTAACAAAGACCATAACACCTTAAAAGAAATAAAATTGAACTTGACCTTAGTGCCTGAAAAAACTGACTTGACCTTAGTGCAACAAAACTGACTTGACCTTAGTGCAAAAAAACTAACTTGACCTTATAACCGCACAAATGGCTGACCTTACAACCACATTAAGATTTTTTCCACACAAAGACTTGATTTAGTGAAAAAAACGTGAAGTCAACAATGACGTTGTAAAAGACCATATGATAATAGTGAGTATTACATATTAGCGGTAAAAATATTCGACCTTATAGCTTGTACTAATGAGTTTATACTATAAACTTTATAGGTACTTGAAAAAATTCGGTAAAGGACAAAATCACTTAATCGACAGATTCCTCTAGAATTCTGACATACCATTTTCAAGTCCGTATAATTCTAAAAATGGAACACATCCGGGAGGTATTAAGGGTGTAAATGACCAATTTGATTGTGGCAATATGATGGCTTCTTCTTCGGCATAGCATTTGTTTACCGTTCTAGATATTGCCTGATTTATCACACGGCTAAAGTCCATTCTAGAAAAAAAAATATAATCAGCGGGTTTTGAACAACAATATTTATAAATAGAAACATGAAGAAAGATACGGGAAACAGGTGGTTTGTACAAAAAATAGAGAATTTCGGCAAATAATAGAAATTCAAAGGGTATGGTTCGAGATGCCCTTACTGTGCTTCAAAATTGTGAAAAAACAAAATAGGCTCATAACTTATGAGTCATAAGACGGCGCAGTCGGAATTGGTCGAATGCAGAAAAGGTCGAAAATGGCGAGACCTGAAAAGGTCGAGTTCGAGCTTTCGGGTTTGGACTTTTCGGGTTTTGCGCCTTTTCAGTTTTAGACCATTTTAGGTTTGCGTCCTTAAATGTCATTTTCGACCTTTTCAGGGTTTCGACCACTTCTGCATTCGACCAAATCCGACTGCGCCNTTCAACTATTTTTTGGAATACTGTAAATTACCATCATGTACAAATTAGAGATTTAAAAACATGTGAACTTTGAGTTTTTTTCAAAAATTGTATGACCATTTTTATTAATTTCAATTTTTGTCGTAATTTTGAAAGCTCGAAATTTCTAGAATTCAGTAGCCAAATGAACTTGGCCATGCTTTATAATATTAGCTTACATCTTGAACTGTAGTAAAAACATTAAATTTAGGACAGAAATACGCTTTACTGATTTTCGGGTTTAGTTTGTACACAACATGACGGACCCCTCCTTAAATATTGATGATTGGTCAGCTGCGCACTGCGCAGTTATGTTGCAGTTTTCTGAAAATATTTTTGAAACTAAAATATGAAATTTGCCCTGGCTGAGGGTGCGTCAAATAAAGGTCCCTCAAATAATGGTACGTGACACCACGTACGGGTCGCTCTTTCTCGACAAAAATATTATTGCTCCAAATAAGGGTTGTTGGCTTTTTCACTGTTTCTGTTTCAAACTGGGAATATAAATGTTGTTAAGATTACTGGTTAGGAGGCTATAAGAACCAGTGTTGGAAGCGTTGGGCGTTGGGGAAACTTTCTTTCTAACGCGTTGGGCGTTAACGGAATTTTCTTCCCGACGCTCAACACAATTTTATACTGTATGTAATACTATGTATGCTGTGTAAAAGCAAGACGCCCCTTCGACATGTTCTCTTTCTTGTTTAAAATAGTTTTCAACTTATCTGTTAACCATCAGTGTTGGAACTGTTGGGCGTTGGGGTGCGTTGGCCAACGATCAACGCCTCATCCAACGTGTTGGGAGCGTTGAGCGTTGGAAAAATTCAAGCGTTGGCCGACGCTTGCCTTGGACGTTGGGAAAAATCCAATCGTTGGCCAACGCTTGCGTTGGGCGTTGAGGAAATTTTGAGCGTTGGCCAACTTTTCCAAGACTGATAAAAAACGACCAAAACACGTCTACACAGGTTAACGGGTATTCGTTTTTTGTGGCATAATCTAAAATCAAAACCAAACTAAAATATCAAATCGCAGAAGACATAAAATTGAAAGCGATTCTTCTCCGAAATGTCAAAAAATTAAATTCTGACATTGATGACCATAAATGACGGGTGGTTTAAAAGTGATATTCAAAAGTTTTTTTTTGTTTTTTTTACTGACACACCAAATAATAAGTAATAATCAATCTAATCGCTAAGACCAGTTTAAGTGTATACGGATATGTGAGATTATGCTTTCGAAGGCATGGAACCTTTCTCGTACATTTCTTACCTTTTCTGGTATCAATCATTAATTTATTTTCCTTTATGTCTTCAAAATTATTTCCATTTAAAAAAAAGACCTACAGAAATTTTTTGTCAAAAACCACATTTTTACCAATTATTTGAAAATTATGAAAACCTTTATTAGTCGAACTACAGTCCTTAACCATTTATCGGAGGCTCATTTATCGGACACTTACTCATTTATCGGACGATTTTTTGGCCAAAATGGGGTCATTCTAATAAAAAATGACCTCTTTTGTGACGATGCTCATTTATCGGACGCTATTTTCCAGAACCGAAAACGTCCGATAAATGGTTGAGGACTGTAGTTTAAACGTTAACGCGACAAAAAAAAGTGTCGCGTTAACGCTTTGTCCGTCGTGTATTCGACGACCCGAGCCATATGACGTTTTTAATGTTCTTTTTATATAGGTACTGATATTTTTTACGATGAAATGTTGTATATTTAAATTTTTAAAGCTCGAAACCCAGATTCATTGTTTTGGTGAAATTTTCGATTTCAATGAGAAAACCAAAACGAGGAAATTTTGAAAAACCTTGAAAAAGACAATTTACAAATTTGATGCAGCTTGAGGCGTACATAATGATGGCGAAATAAACAATTAAAACGAGAGACACGTTTTGGCGCTAGAGAGCATTTCGTGAACCCTACACTAGTCTGAAATATACTAGTCTGAAATGTGTCAATTGGCGACATGGGCCCAGCTGGATTTTTTTCCAAAGGTTATTATTTTTCAAAAGGTTACGGTCAGTTCATAGAACCATCAACAATCGCCATTTTTGCGGCATAAATAAAAAAAAACGGACTAAATTTTTCCAGCAAATTATTCATTACAATTTCCGGCAATTTAAGTCGCCACTCTATCTCATAGTAATAATGATAAAAACGTCCGAGGCCTGTCTTCGGTCTTCCGCCGCTGCTCAAAAATATCGAAAATCAAGAACACAAAATGTGTCCCGCCCTTCATTGATCATAACCGTCGTAAAACGTATATTTAAATACATTATAATTATTTATATCACTTTGGGCAAAAGTTTGATTAGTCAGCGTTAACCCTCGAAAAAGTTACGGATGCATTTAGGCTAGCACCCCGTAGTTTCAGTTTGTTGACATTAAACGCGACATTATTGCGCAACTACATTATGTCATAAAATTGGTTACACGCGCACTTTCAGGTTATGCTTGGCTTTAACGCGACAATATTACTCGATTATAGAATATCGAGACACTGTACTTTAACGCGACTTTATGGCGCAACAATTAACAGTTAACGCGACACTATGATTTCTGCGAAATTATTTTCGTAACTATGCGTTAAAGCGACACTTTCACTTATCGTGTCACTTCGTCTTGGCGCGATAATTTTTTTTAAACAAAATCGGGTAAAGAATTTGGTTGGCGGATTAACGATTTCAATCTGTTTCTATATAGTGGAGTTACGTTAACGCGACAGCTTAAAGTTTTTAAATATCATTTCTCGAATCAATACGACTCATATAATATAAGGGAGAGGAAAATACCCGTAATAAATAATAATACATTTTACCTTTTCAAGACACAATTATGACTTTCTGTTTAAAATTAAAATTTTGTTTTTTCGAGTGGTCATAAGGCCAGGTCATGTCAACGGTAAAATGGTTTTTGACCTTCAATAGTACCCCCTGAAAAAATTTATCGATCCAGACCAAACTTTTCCAACCTTTCATCCCAATCCCCGTAAAGTTATATTTAAATACACAAATAGATATATATTACAGTCCTTACTCATTTATCGGACGTTTTCGGTTCTCAAAAATAGCGTCCGAAAAAGGAGCCTCGTCCATTTTTCTATTAGAATGGCCCCATTTTCGGCGAAAAAGCGTCCCAAAAAGGAGCAATCGTCCGATTAATGAGCGTCCGATAAATGAGTAAGGACTGTATATATAGGTATATAGACGATAATCAATAATAATGAAGAAATAAGTTAATTTTGAGCAAGTATGGTTATTCAGCTTTACCAATTTTTTTTCTTTCTGTTGTGTGACAAACATGAATACAGTCGTTATTAATATTAATGTATAAAAAACGGGCATAGATTTATGGATGTGTATTAGTGTGGAGTTGAGTGATAAAAAAAATATATTTTTAAAAAGAGGAATAAGAAAATAAATACATTTTATTAAATGGTAAACGATTCAGAACCACCCATAATTTTTGGATTTTAGCTCTTCAAAATTAGCCAATTTCATTCTGTTTTTTTACTAAAAAAAACAGAAAAAACACTCGTTGCTATCTAAAAATAAATTCGATTGAAATTAGAGAGTAATTATTAGGGTTTAAAAAACGGAAATATAAAGTTCACGTTGGGTAAAAAATTGAGTAAAAAATGAGCTGTCCTGGACTGGCCTCTCGAGCCCAGCAGTAATTATTCCCTAGCTTTTGGAACTGCTACTTCCTAGTTCTGTATATAACCTTCTGCTGACACAAATTGTACATTTAACTATGTAAATGAACCTTATAACCTAATATGATATATAAGCCCGGAAAATTGTACTACTATAAGGTCAACTCATTCTCTTGAACAGGGAGTCATTTTGTTTGTAAATGAAGTCTTTTCCAAGTTTTTTCTCGCCAAAAAGAGGGACCGCTTTACTTTAATAATAATTTAAAAAAGTGTAAGTTGACCTTATAAGCACTCGCTGTAACATGGGAATTTACTACATACACAGGCGGCAACATTTTACATTTTGAGTTAGTCTTCTTCGGCTATCTTTTGGGCTTTTTTGGGGATGAAAAAAGGGCTGCGCTGATGCCATGCGTATTTTTGGACATTTTTCATAAGATATCATTCATACGGTATGAATTTAAGTTTGATTTCCGTATGGAAAACATAAAATGCACGGCCATGCATTAAAATATAATTATTTTTTTAACGGTTTTTAAAACACGTGATTTCTAGGTCCATTTAAGAATAATGGGGCGCAAAAAATGTTACAATAGACGACCTGAAAAAGTTCGGAAAGTCATGATTTTTTAAACATTTGTATGAATTGAAAAACTGCATAAGTTATGACTTTCCGAACTTTTTCACGTCGTCTATTGTGACATTTTTTGCGCCCCATTCTTCTCAAATGAACCTAGAAATCACATGTTTTAAACCCGTTTTTCTAAAATAATCACATTGGAATGTATGAACGTGCATTTTATGTTTCCCATACGGAAATGCAACTCAAATTTATACCGTATGAGTGATCCGTCTCATGCCTAATAAAATGATGTTGACAATGTGTTTGTAAGAAAAGCGTGACAAGCATCCTTTTTGAGTACAACACAGCTTTTTTGTTGATTTTGTTAAAAAAAACTTGACATTTTTTTTTGTCTGACTTAAAAATCGACAAAAACAATATGTTCAAGAGCTCAAGATGCTGACTTCCTTTGTGGAAGGCTGTGAAGTTGTAAAACTTATAATCTTAAAACTTATTAGGAAGTGCGCACTGTACTTGTTTTTTTTTAACTATTACGCAAAAAATACATCCAAAAGTAACCTTATTCGGGCAGTTCCCAATTAAGGCCGTTTATCCTATTAGAGCCGATTTATCCTTTTAGGGCCGATTTTTTGGCATGGCGGTGTTTCGGGGCGAAATTTTTCGAGTAAAACGTTTGTTTCACCAAAAAACCTTTTTCATATATTGCGATAGACCAGAGAATTCATCTAAATTTACCAGAAATTTTTTTTTTTCGATAACCGTTTTCTCCGGTCCCGCTTTTTTTCGGGAACCAAAAACGGTCTCTACGGGAATGAGCACAGTAAATGTAAAATGGAGTTTAGACCTTAATTTGATGTGCCCTTATTGGACATACCTTTGTAATAAGACTGTCGGTCTTTTTGACTAACCGACTATTATTACCGATAATTAAAAAAAATTGGTAAGACAGTGCAAAAATATTCAATTAAACTCAAAGGTACCCACCAAAACCGAAACCAACAGAATATATGCACATATAGTTTCATTTTTTTTTTGTGGCTCTTTTGAGGTTCTTTTTAATATTAATAATATTTGGTCATAAAATTCTTACTCAGTTTCATTTTGACTCCAATTTTTATAATATCGATGTTACAATTACCTTGTTATAAATGTTGTACAAAAATGTTCCCAAATGACAAAGCAGCCCCGCAAGGCGTGAATGAGTGTGTGCATGAACCAGTGTGATGACTAGGATGTATTCCGGGAAATGAAGTTAAATTTCCGAAACCATCTAGGTTAGGAGCCAACAGGATTTTTTAGCAAAAATATTTTATTGCTTGATAAAAAAGTTTGTTAAAAAAGTTTGTTTAAAAACAGAAAACTAGAAAGTTAAAAAATGTGTTTAAAATTTGGTTAAAATTTGTGTCAAAAAGTTTGTTAAAAATTTTCTTTTTTAAATTAATTGTTAAAATCCCATTAAAAAGGCTGATAACAACCCATTAGAAAATTATTAGAAACTGCTAAAAAAGTTAAATGTCTCGAAAAAGTCGGTTTTTAAACTTGAATTTCATTTTTTTTTATAGAAGGTTATAATTTATAACTTATAAATGCTTGTTAAAATATTAAAAGGGTTCCCAAACCTTTCGGCCAAGGGTTCTTAGCATTTTTTTTTACCAAAATGTTTTTTTTATTTTCTCAGGGTACCCACGGGGACATGTAAAATATATGCATACATTTTATTTTATTATTATTTTGTTTTCGCGTGTGTTGAGGTGTTGAGGTTGGTTTCATTACACACTATTATTTTTTTTTTCGTCATTCTATTCATATGTATTGTATTCGGCGGTTGAGTAAATCGATCGTAGTGCACTGGAGCCTTATGAATAATGCAACAAAAACATCACTGAACGCATGAATACAATTACAACCATAATACCAATACTGAACTATTATTACGTGTCTATTCTTGTTTATTTATTACGTGATCGCCATTTTTAATCGAAAAAAAAGAGAGCTTAACACGGGCATGCCCCTGTGAAGTATTTTTGTTTTTGATTGACGGCAGCAGCGGGCTGCAGATTCGACACCCGGAAAAAAGGTAGCAGCAGACTGTAGGGATAGGGACTGTATAGTTGCACAGATATGAGATTTAAATTTTCTGGGTTAACTCACAGGGGGAAGTGCGTGTAAATAGACACGCAACTGGGTTTTTTCTTCGATTTAAGGCATATGGAGGCCCCGTAGGGTAAAACGGGCATAGGTGACCCCCCTCAACTTTTCGAGAAGATTCGATTGACGGTGTTATTTTTTACGTAGGTTGGAGATTTCAAACAGCTCTCTAGTGGGCCCTGGTGTCCCAAATCAATTTCTGAATAGTCAGATCGATGTAGTTTGGCGAGCTCTACAACTTGGCTTTACCAGTTTTTTTAATTATTCCGAATTATTGTGAATTTTTTCAGTGCGTGTTTATTTACACCCATTTTCCCCTACGGGTTCCCAAAAACTCCTTCCCCCTGAGAGTTAACTCCCAACTGTTGTCCCGGCACAGAGCGTGCGTTTCGAAATATAAACTTGACAATAAGATGAATCATACAGAAAACGCCCAGCTGGCGCTCATTTTCTTTTTGGATGTTACATTAGTTTCAATCAAATTGCAATTATTTTAGTAAAAACAAAAATTTATACAACCAATTTTACTGATCTTTTCGAATTTGTCTTTTTATTAATTCAAAATCGTTATTCCATGCCGTTCGTTGAGAATCTGGATGACTCGAAAAACATTTTTCAACCATGCGATTTTAGTTTCGAACCAATTTTAAAGCGAGACGCTAATTGATTCCCCAGTTTTATTTTATTTTTTTTTCTTATCTCTATTTGAGATTCACAGTAAAATTTTATAACATTTAATTATTTAATTTAACCGCATAACCCCTTATGTTAACATCATCAAATCTCATAACCCGTTAACATAATGAAATTTTGTTAACATAATGGGGTAGGGCATTCTGTTAAATAATTGGAAATCGAAGTTTATCAAATCCCAAAAAGTGTTAACATAACGGAATTTGGGATCTGATAAACTTCGATTTCCAATTATTTAACAAAATGCCCTACCCCATTATATTAACAAAATTTCTCATAGCCTATGAGATATGAAAAATGGGCTTTTTTGTCAAGATATGGCATAAGTGTCAAGATATGGGATCACGGACTGTTTGACCACGTCTGTGAATGGTCAAAATACACTATTGCATATATTTTTATGACCATATTATAGGACTCATGTGAAACTGTCAAGCTATGGGCGAAGGGACCGTATTATTTATTTTGTGTGTAAGTTCGATTCTAAGCTTTTATTTTGGCAAACTCTAATTCTAAAACAGTTGTATAATTGAAAGTGCTTTCGATTACTAAAAGGACATTTTTGGACTTTGATCAGATTTCCAAGATCAGGATGTATTTGTCTACCAGACACACAGAAATATACGACTTTAAAACTTCTTTTCAACAACTTTGTTTGTATCAGTCTTTCATAATTTTGAATAATCGAACAAAACTATTTTTATTTATTTTGGAAACACAAAAAAAAAATATTATTGGAAACGCCTGGGCTATGGAAAGGAGCTGATATTCGATTCATTGCCCCGGGATTTAAAATACAACTGTCAGTAACTCAAAAAAAAATTTAGTTCTTAATTTTTTGCACTATCATTTTTGGGCTTTTGTAAGGTATGAGTCTCATACTATGAGACATAAAAATGTATGTTTTATGTCCCCCGCATGTTCGTACAAAATTTAAACACCGATATCTACAGGGTTACTAAAAAATAAAAGTTCGATGGGAAATTTCGTCATAATTTCATAAAATGGTATTCATAAAATTTTCGCATAAAATTTTCGTATAACACATGGGTATAGAGTATAACCCTAAGTATACCCTCATTGCATACGGAAATTATATACGAAAATTGTATACGTAAATTTTTATGAAATTATGACGAAACTTCTTATCGAAGTTTTTCGTCGAAATTTGGAGCCGGAATGTCTTAGAAGTTTAAATCTTAGAAGTTAAAACCAATTTTAATTTTCTGCCTTGTTGTCCAGGAGTTGGGACATAATTCTATTTTTTCAGTTTTTCTATTGGACGTACTATTTTGCCAGGGCTGGGCGCTGAATAAAAAAAACACGATTTAAGGGCTAAAATTGCCAACTTTAGCCTCACCGTAGGGGTTAAAGGCATACAATACCATATAAGGGTTAAGATATCAAAATATGTATTTTGACTTGAAAAGTCTTATTTTGGCCTTCGTTTGCAAATATCGTATACGACCGAGACACAGTAAGCGAAAACTACCGGTTTGGTAATTAATTACCAAATCGGCTAAGTAGAGTTAATAAAACAATTCTTTTCAAAGCCTAATTATTTAAAAATAAATTGTTTTAATAAAATTTCCCAGAAACTTATTTAAAGATTTCAAAAAAATAAGAAAAAATCCAATTAAATTTGATTTTTTCAAACCTTAGAAAATTAGCGCTTTTTTAAGCTATGAGACTACCAGACAAAAAATCCGCTTTCTCAAAGTAAGGGCCACCCCAAAGTAAGGGCCACCCCAATGTAAGGGCCATCTTTTGGCACTTTTGAAAATCGTCAAAGGTGGCCCTTACTTTGGGGCCCCCCTGTACCAAAATTTTATAGAGATGTAATTTGACAGAAATTTCGGCAGAGAACCAAAAAGTAATTCTTAATGAAGTTTTATTTTTAATTTGTCCTTGACCGTTCTATGGACGTACCTTATTTAGTAATCGCCTAGTTTCGCCCTAATATCATGTTTGCGGTGAAATAATCGTTTTTGGCTGTAGACAATCTGTCTAAAAGACAATTTGTAGCATTTTTACAGGGGCCACCCACGCAAATGGCTCAGTGTGCGATTGACTAAGGACGTGCACTAGCCCGCCATGCCGTTTGAGGGCGCCATTTAGCGCATGGCGAGGTTCATTCGGGGCCGCTTTTCTTACACGTAATTTTTAACATCAAAATTTAACAAGCAACTTTTAACACCGATACATTAAGCATAGAAACTAAATAGTGTGAACTATTTTTAAACCGATTTTTTAACTCGAAAAAATTTTAACACCGATTTTTTAACACAAAAAATTTTCAACACCAATTTTTTTAACACAAAAAAATTTTTAATACCAATTTTTTAACACAAAAAAAATTTAACACCAAAATGTTAATATCAAAATTTTGAATCAATTTTCTAGTACCAAAATTTTTAACACAAAAAAGACTTAACACCAAAAAATATTAACGCCAAAATTTTTAACATTAAAAAAATTACTAGCAAAATTTTATGATTCCATATATTATTAATATTTTTAAACATGATTTTGACATAGGGCCACCCAAATTGGTTCAGTGTGCGATTGACTAAGGACGTGCAGTAGCCCGCCGTGGCCTTTGATGGTACCATTTAGCGCAAATAACGGGGCTCATTCAGCTGTCACTCAGGACTTAATTTTTCCGTGTAATCACTAAATGGATCGTGCGTGATGATGTTTTCACTAAATAGTGTAGTGATGATTTTGCGGATGTTTTCTGTGAAAATTGTCTTCCTTTCCGTCACTGGATTTACAAATTCCTGTATGTGACTACTAGTAAAAGAAAGGAGAGAAATTAACGATTCAACGCGTTTAATGTTGTATTTTTAGCAATTTAATTCCAAGGGATTTTTTTCATTCATTTCTTAACTCGTCTCGACAATTTTTATTTTTAAACTTTCTTTGGTGTTTATTAAGGACGAGCAATGCGAATATAGATTTAATTTTTGGAAATATGATTTATTTGCCCGTAATGATCGATTTTGCTAAATTAACTTTGTAAAATTATAAGTTAAAATTTTGAAAGGTCTTAGGGTCTTTGAAATTTATATGAGATCATAAGGTATTTTGAAATCCATATAAGGTCATAAGGTCTTTTAAAGGCGCAGCCGGATTTGGTCGAATGCAGAAAAGGTCAAAGCCCTGAAAAGGTCGAAAAAGGGTCAAAACCTAAAACGCTCGAAACCTGAGCAGGGCAAAATCCAGAAAAGTCGAAAACTGAAAACCTCGAACTCGACCTTTTCAGGTTTCTCCCTTTTATGCCATTTTCGGCATTTTATTTTTCGACCTTTTCAGGGCTTTGACCTTTTCTGCATTCGACCAAATCCGGCTGGCCCCTTTAAAATTCATATAAGACCATAAAGTGTTTTAAAATTCATGGAAAATAACATGTGAGGTCATGAGGGTTTTTTTCGTATTTCATACCTTATAACCAGCACTCTTGTAGTTTTTTTCTAAAATATCCGAGTTTTTTACCAATGGATTGTCCAGAATTCGTAAATTGTTCAATCAAGGCATACGGTGAACGGTCAAATTAAAAAAGTAGACTAAAATGCAACTCTGATGTAGTTGATCTTGGCACCAGACTCATTCTAAAAACAATTTTGAATGTGTAATTTAACATTTAAATCACAAGTTCGATAAGTGAGCCTTTTTTATTTCATTTTTAATTTCATGTCAACTTCAAATCCTTCAAAAATAAAATAAAAACCGACTAAAATATTTCTTGCTCAAAATTTAGGGTCACTGGGCCAAAAAGTACTCCAAATTGGCCGGTGAACTGCTCAACGCGTAGGCGCTTTGTCGGGACAGTTTGTTTAGGAAAGTTCTTAGAAATAGTAAATCCCCGAAAATAATGCACTTTACCGTATTTGGAAAACTTTTTATTTTGCTATATTTTAAAACTAAAACTTACTACATTGTTACTTTAGTCTTTTTGCTGAAAAATCCACATGGTGTCCCAATCCATTAACAAGATATAATATCGAGTTCACAACTATCTCTATCTTTTCAGTAGATTGGGACACCGTGTGGATTTCGCTGCAAAAAGGCTAACATGACAATTTGGTATGACTCATACCGTATGAGTCATACCAAATTGTCATGTTATGAGTCATACGGAATGAGTCATACCGTATATCGCCTTTATGTACCGAAATCCACACGCTGGCCTAATCTACTGAAAAGATAGACATAGTTGTGAACTAGATATTATATGTTGCTAATGGATTGGGACACCATGTGGATTTTTCTGCAAAAAGAATAAAGTAACAATGTAGTAAGTTTTAGTTTTAAAATATAGCAAAATAAAACGTTTTCTATTTTCAAATACTGTAATTTCTGAGTCATACCGTATGAGATACAATTTTTAATTTGGTGTCAACTTCAAATCCCTTGTCCTTCAAAATTAAAATTTAACTTAAATATTTTGCCCAAAATTTTGTTATTTTCTCTTAAAAAAGAACAAAAAAAAGATTGAATAATTAATTTCAATCCATGTAAATTATATCCCATTTGCGCGAGCATGATCTCTTCCGGCACCAACATTTTGTATTTTTAATTTTAATATTTTTGCTCGAAATCGGTGCTAAAGCTCGAAAAATTACAAAAGTGGAGTTTGACAAATGAGCCGGAGCAATTACGGGGAAGTTTATTCCATTCTACAAAAAACGGCAAATCCAATCAATTTTCTAGGATCAGAAATAAAAAGAATACAAAAAAGTATTGAATAAAAATTGGACTAAATTAGGGTGTCATTAGAAAATCACTCTGCTTTAATAAACGAACGTTCTGAAATTCACCGAATGAAATACAGAAGTTAAAGAGAAACCTGAAAAGTGATTTTTTTATTAAAAAAATTAGAAATTTTTTGGTCCATTTGCACCTGGCGTATTCAATTACGCCAGCTTATTAACTCTCAGGCGGCAGTGACCATCTTTATGTGTTACAGCGCGCTCTTTTTGGCGTTATGAATATGTTAGACGGCCTTTTTGGTGAAAAAAGCCCTTTGGACTCACGGTCTTTAGTTTTGCTGAACTTTTATAAAGAACCTTTGACCCTATTTTAAGCAGTTTGTACACACTGGACGCCATATAATGACCGATTTCATCAAATAACAAGCAATACAAAGGATAATTTAGCTGCTGTAAACAACAAATGTCCCAGAAAGGTTATTTATGTGTTTAATTTTTCTATGTAGACTGATATTTGAAAAAACTCATACCGTATGACTCATACCAATGTGAAAAAACGGAATTAGACATAAATAACACGATTCATTTACCGTTAGTATTTTAGTCGAATGTCTGGGATGTAATTTTACAGATTGATCTGGAACATTCTAACCCTTGTGACACTTGTTTTTTTTTTCTGTCATTTTCTTTGATTATATTCCAGATTATTCTGGAATATATTTTTGTCGTTAATTTTTCTCGAAAAAGTTTTTTCATAAAAATGCCATGGGCTCTGGATGACTTTTGAGACCCGGTTGTTCCTAAATTTTTCCGATAGTCACACAAAAAACGGGGAACAATACGAAAAAAAAGGAACCTGGAAAGAAAAAAAAATCGACATTCTATTCCCGAGTTTTATTCTAACAAGGGGTTCATTCATTCCAATTGAGTTCGTTACTCAAGCAGTCAAGTTATCCTCTGTTATTGCATTGCATTTTATAGTATGGCTGGCAGGTGAGTGTGATTTTTTTTTATCTTGCATTACTCATTAAGTAGGAAAGCAGAGAGGCGTAGGGCGAGCGAGATCGAGATAGGCTGTCCAAACCGATAATCCAAGCACCATAATGTTTAATCGAAAAAAAAAATTCCAAAAGTTCGAAAATTAGCTTGAGTTACCGGTTTATAAGATAATTATACTATAAAAGCGGGTCAAGCGCCTACACAATGAAAAAAAAAAAGATTGATTGAGTGATTTGATCTGTCGCTCTTCGAGCACGCTGATTGGTCGGACAGATTCAACTTTCAGATCCAACAACCACTCAGGCCATACAACAGCCACGTTTTTTGATGAGCTCATCATTTTTTTTGCTCATTGTGTAGGCGCTTGACCCGCTTTTATAGTATAATTCCGTTAGGACATTACGGGTTATCGGTGACTTTATAACCGATAACCTGTAATGTACCATAAATTATGGTCCATAACCCGGTAAAAACGGACATTAACTGTATTAGTAACAGAACCTAATTCTCAAACCATTAACTCGCTTTTGATAGGTATGGTAAATACTGGTAAAATTTTTTGCAACTTTTTTTTGGTTTTATTCTTTACGTAAAAAAATCGAACCAGTTTTAGGCATCAAAAGATCCTTAAAATCATTACCGGGTATCCCACAGTTATAATGCTCGATTTCAGCTCCGATTTTAAAATCGAGCATTATAACTTATAATTTATCAGCTATAATTTATAGCTGTGTGATACACGGTATGTATAGCCTACTTTTTTATCTACTGGATACCAATTACATAGGTAAGGACTGTAGCTTCGTGTTTTGTTAACCCTAATCAACCATACCATAATTCATGCGGTTCAAATTAAAATAATACAGTCTTCGTTAATCGGTAAATAAAGGCTACACTGATGTTATAAAAAACGACCCGGCCACGCTTTTGCGTAGGTTGGGCATTATTTTCTTTTGTACATAACTTCGAAATCAATGAAGCTGGAATGGAATTTCTGAGTGAAAAGTTTGAAATAATCAAAATTACATCGACATTTTAAAAGGACACTGTACCGCATTTTGATCGAAAGTTATATGAAAAAGAAAATTTACGCTGTGCCGAAAAATGGCACAAAAATCGTGGCCGAGTTAACTGGTGCACTTAGAAAATTGATTTTCCTGTTTGGTCCGTTATCTTGCAGAGTTTGTTTTTTTGAGCGAAAGTTGCAAGATAACGGCGCAGGGGGTTGAGTTGAGTTTAAATATTTTGTGATTAAATTTGACGGTATTAAGGTCAAAAAACGGGACTTTTATTACGATAAATATTGTTTGTTTTAAATAAATGATTTTTATTTGGAATATTGGGAACCATATTTTTTCATAAATAACGACCTTTATTTAATTTTATTTAGAACTACGACCCTTATATGGAGCAATAATGTTGTTCTTGAAAAAAAAACGACGTTTATTTAGAAAATCAGCCCTCTTTTAGTGACCCTATTTTGGGTAACCCTTATATAAGTGGCCCTTATTCGAGTGACACTTACTTGGCCCCGCCCTGTATTCACCGCATGTATGGCCTGTAATATGATTTTCGATTTTAACTTTGGACAGCCTAGGCCGAGGTAAGAAGAGAGGGGGAGCAAGCAAAAAAAAAGTAATGTAACCTGCTTGCTTCTATTTTGCCTGCGCTTCTCTCTCGCTCTCAGGCAAAAAAAAAAAAGAAAAAAAAAGACGAAGAGAAGAATTCTCGTTGTTTTGGCTTTCCTCATTTTATAGGTGGTGCATCGCAGCCGATGATGATCAGAGTGAGTGAGACTCGAGCCCCTTCTTTCGCCTCCTGACGTTGCTACTGCTCTACCGCTTTTGGACGAGCCCCGTTTTGTATGTGCTCGCAGGAATAAACGACGAGAGAGAAAAAAAAATATCGAAAAGCAAAAAAAAAAACAGGGAGTAGCCTAGAGAGAAAGATAAGCATCCGATTTCTCTCCCCGACTCCCTGGGAAAATATTTGAATTTTTCGAAAAAAAAAAAATTTCAAAACTTCTGACACCAAATTTGTTTTTTGAAAAAATCAACAAAAAAAAAATCAATTTTATTTTTTTTTCAGAGAAATTTGTTGAGTGAACGACGTGTGGGCGGATCCTAACGTATGTCCCCCAAATCGTGGTTCAGTGCCAACTGTTAACCGTGCACTATATCCGACAATATTTCGAACCGGCGGTTCCCTGAACCGGCTAAACCCAACAGCCTAAAAGTCGCGCATCAAAAACTGTAGCAATTGAAGGTGGAGCCTGCCAACACACAAAACACAAACACAAAACGCAAACAAAAAAAAAATTTTGATATAAAATATTCACGAAACAAAAAAAGAAAAAACGTTTAACTTTTTTTTTCCTCCAATTTTTTTTTTCTTTCCCGCGAGTGATCAACTTTGACAATTGTCGTAATCACTACAGAGACTCGTAGCAGTGAGACAAGAGAGAAATATTATTAACAGAGAAAAAAAATTAAAATTAAAAACTTTGTATAGCTTTTTTTGATTGAACCCAAAAAACACAAAAAAACAACTTTGAAAATAGAGAGGACCCAAAATAAGAATAAGAGAGATTTCCCAAACATTTCCAAATCGATACAATCCACAGAAAAGTCGAGGCGCAGAATGAAGAGAAGTCCGCATTGACGAACCAGCGGTGAATAGCAAACATTATGTAATTATCTTTATTAATTTATTGAATAATGTCACATTTTTATTTGTTGAATAATGTCGACTCTTTGGCGAGAAAAAATGTCATTTTTTGAAAAAAATTGCTATTTTTTGGAAAAAAAATTGCTATTATTCGGAAAAAATTGCTATTATTCGGAAAAAATTGCTATTTTTTGGAAAAAATGCTACATTTTGGAACAAATTGCTATTTTTTGGAACAAATTGCTATTTTTTGAAAGAAAAATTGTTATTTTTCTGACAAAAAAATTGTTATTTAAAAATATTATCTTTTGAAAAAATATTGTTTTTTTTTTGAAAAAAATGTCAATTGTTTCAAAATATTGTTATTTTTTGAAAAAATGTAAATTGTTGCAAAATATTGCTAGTTTTTTGAAAAAATGTCATTTGTCGCAAAATATTGTAATTTTTCGAAAAAAAATGTCATTTTTGACAAATATTGTTATTAAAAAAAACATTGCTGTATTTTTTTGAAAAAAATGGGACTTCAAACTTCATTAATATTTTAAGAAATCCGAGAGAGACTGAAAGAGAGAATAGAGAGAGCGAGCAGATAGAGAAAGAGATACATTTTTTTCCAGAAAAAAGCTTTTCTGGGCTTTCTCTTTTGATAGCTTTTTCTAAGATACGAATATGTAGTTTTGTAGAACGTTGCAGTCGTGGCTTGGTTTGTTTATGTATACGCACTTTCCACGCAACTGGAGCCTTAGCTCGTAAGATAGCAAATGTCTGATGGGGGCGGCTTCACCATTTTGGAGGTGGAGTGGACCCCGCTTACGCAGGATGAACTACGACTTAGGCGATCCGGCGGGGTCCGACGAAATACAGCTAGAACAAGGAAAATTGCTCATATATTCGTTTCTTACATTTTTCGTATAATTTTCAAGCCGAGAAAAATAGCTTTTTTGCTTGTAATATTGTTTTTGCGACATTTTCTTTAATTTTCAAGCCGAGAAAAAAAGTTTTTTTGTTGTCTAATAATTTCCCCTTTTTCTAGATTTCTATAGTTTTTTTCTTTAAATTCTGCTTATTTTTTTTTTAATTCTCAAAGCCTTGCTTTCATGAAAAATTGCGGTTATAGCCGAGAAAAATAGTTTTTTTTGCTTTATTTATTTTTTTGCTGAAAATGGGTTTTTTAATGGAAAAAACGTTATTTTTGAAAAACGATATTTTTTGTGTGTTTTGCGAGGAGACAAGGAAAAACACTTTTTTAGTGTTTGTGGAAGAAAAACAAAAACACTTTTTTTGTGTTTTTTGAAGAAAAAACACTATTTTGTGTTTCGAGAATTACAAATAGCATTTTTTTGCCAAAGAAAAATCGCTATTTTGCGTCAAAAATACTATTAATCCTCAAATAAAAATAGAAAACTTGTATTTTTCAGAAAATCTGAGCTTGAAAACCACGGAGTTGAAGATACAATTTTTCTTAAAAGTATACTATTTTTTTCTTATTTTACGATGTTATACTATGGTAAATTATTACGATACGTGATGTTTTGACGAAAATACTCGTTGGGCTGGTCGAAAAAGGCGAAATCTGATAATAGAGAATCCAGAGTTTATGTTTAAGAAAATGTACAAGTTTTTATCAATTCGATTTTCAACTTTAACCAGTTTTAGAGGAAACTTGGCGTGAAATTCATGTCACTGTAAATAGCGGTTAAAAAACGTATTTTCGAGATTTTGAAACATGGCCTTGGTATGACTCATACTCTATGAATATATAGTTTCAGAGATTTTTTATTTCGTGAACAAAAAAGTTGACCTTGACTGCACCCACGCATCCGGCGCGGCATGCCATTCACCGGCGCCCACGGGTTAAGAGAATTCTCGTTCGTTACAAAGGTTTTCTTTATTTTTATAATGAAATATAAATAATTTATAAACATTATTAATTCAGCGACATAATCAAACAATATTTGCTGTTTTTTTTTTTGAAGGCGTATTGTCTTTTAATTCTTGTTTAGAAACTACAGAAAACAATCATTCAAAACAATTTATAGATTCCTAATTTATTTCCAATGATGGATCGTTTTTTGTTGTTGGTTGTTGTGTGTGTGTCTGTACGGCCTTATAGAATGCAATAGTGCATAAAAACCATTCGTTTTATCATTTTTTTTTTAGTTTTTTTTTCTTCCTTAATAATATTGCATGAATCATGTCCGGCTTAGAACTTCTATATGTAGAGTGCCTGGTAATTAACTCAAATTCGATTTGCGTGGGCGGTTTTTGTGTGTGTGCCCTTTGAATTCTACCCGGTGTACAATGGTTTGATTTTTGGTGCATTTTTATTTTGAAACATTTTACTGTCAAAAATATATGAAAATATGTATTATTTTCTTTTTTTTTTATTTTCAGGGACCATAAAATGTTTTAAAATCTTAAATATTATTTAATTTGACATAATAGTAGTTAATTAGAATTTGCCTAGTCAATTTTTGTGTATTTTTGTATTATTTATACATTTCAGATTTTGAAAAAAAATTGCCAAAAATTGACAAAAAATTCAAATTTCAACCGTCTTTTTACGCTTTTAGAATATTTTTCTGGTAAAAATGGCCCCAAAACATAATAGAAAAATATGGCGAAAAACGATGGTTTATAAATTATGACATTTTTTTTGGGGGAAAAACCCCATAAAGTTATTTTTGTCGTCGATTTCGTGTGGAATATTTTTTTTTTTTCATTGCTGTCATAAAAGATTTGCGACAAATGGATGATTTAAGAACCTAAAATTAATATAAAATTATCGATCCTTTCTTTTTGTCTTTTTTTTTTCTTAGCGCAGAATCATGGCGGTGAAAAAAAACATTTATGACTTTTTGCGAAAATTACTATGAATTGGAATATGTGTAAAAAAAGACAGAAAAAAAACAACAAAAAAAAATAGTCGATTTAGGCTCACCAATTAAACACTTGCTGGTTACCAATTAAAAAGGGCGGGGAAAAAACCGAAAAAAAAAGTTCGATGAAAATCGATTTGAAATCAGTCATATGGTCTTTGCTTCTACCGTGTGTGACTTTTAGCATTCATTTATCATCGTTTAGTCCGATTTTGGAATTAGCAAGTAGTCCGGGAATAAATATGTGGAAATGTATGGATAATACATTTCTCGGTGGCTTTGACCACAAAATCAATACTTTATGTATTTATTACTAGATAAAAAATATAAAAATTGGGAAAAACGAATTTAGAAATACTGATTTTTCCTACTTTTTTTTTACGATTAAAATATTCTCGGTAGAAAAAAATTGAGTTATGAAATTAAAACGTACGTGATGTAATTTTTTCGGTTTAGGTGCTCAAATCAATTTTTTCAATCAAATTTTCTATAAACGAGTTTTTGATTAAAAAAAATGAATATTTATGTTAACATTTTGCCCGTCGACGGATATAGTGGAGATTTTTCTTTTTTTGACGTATGTAATACATTAAAAGGGGACCGTCTGAAACGGTCTCATTCCATTTGTGGCGAAAGGTGAATCCGCCGAAATTTTTCCTTTTTCGAGCACTGTCATGGGTCAGAGGTTGATAAATTTCGGCGGATTACCCTTTCGCCACAATAGAAAAGAGACTGATTGAGACGGTGCCTTGAAATGAGTCAGATATGATTTTTATTTTGAAGTATTATGGTTTTTATACCATTGCGATGGTATATTTTTTTGACTGGAATCGAGTGCACCGAATATGAAGTTGCCGAACCGGTTACCGAAAAATCCATTTTTTTCCTCAAAATACCATTTTCAGACTACTATGGCTAACGTTATGGGCGTTTTGAGTGAGAATATTTTTCATTGAAATTTAGACTAGATCCAATAGAATGTGGTATTTTTGGACAATGTCATGTTTTTGGCGTTTTTTTTTTCATCGAATCATTTTTTTGTTATTGTTGTCTTTCTTCGGTAGACGGGCGATCTCATTTTTCTTTGGCTATTTTTTTTTTCGGTAGCTGCAGTTAAAGAAAGAAAGGTGACAATAGTGGCATACACACATACACACACACAGGCACACACATCGATACACCCGCGCAAAGAGCGCACAAGACAAACACGATCTTACGGCGACACGGGCACACACACACACATACCCATACTCATACACACACTTTCGTACAGTATGCCCATTAGGGTGAAAACAGCCTAATAAATATCCAAAATTTATTTTTTAGCATTTTGGCCAGACAATCTGAATAGGAGCTGCTGTTTTTTTTTTAATTTGTAGAAAAATGTGTGTTTTAGACAAAATTAGGGTCTTGGGTCCGTAAGGGGTAAAATCAAAACAAATGGACTCTAGTATATTTAGTTATTTGATTTTGGCGTTTTATACCTTAACCCTTAAATACACATACATTACAGTATTTCCGCCGAAACCGAATATTTTCTAGCAGTTTTGCATTTTTTTTTATCACGTTAAGATTAAAAAAAAATAAATAATTTTTTCTTCGGTTTAATTGAAACCTACATTTTTTATTAAAAATACGATTTCTGGTCGGTACGAGTTAAAATGAAAAAAGGTCAAATGAAGGATTTTGATCAATTGGCAAACTCCACATGCTATTTTATTTCTATGTGTTCACCCTAATGCACAAATACTTTCGTACAGTGCGCCCATATACTATAGCTTAATTCCGTACTCGTTTGCCGACACACAATCTATACTACTTAGCCAGAAAAAAAAACTCAGCAGCGGCGGACATAGCATTGAATTTGAAGAACGTTGTTCAGGTGTCACATAAAAAAATATGAGCCGACCACGTTTACGACTTAAGCAAGGCATAAAATATGCCTAATTGGCAATTGGCGTTTCATCTCATTGATCGAAAAACATTTTATTTCTGCTTTCGCCCCGAAAAAAAACAACAACATTGGACAAAATGGCGACAATCACCAAATAACAATGTTTAAGTCTCATTGGGAATACCAAAAAAAAATGTTTCCCAAGCGGTAACCAGCGGTGATAATGACTTTTAAATGCCTATTATATGGATATTTTTGATTTTTAACTAATCATATTTGGAATTTTGTATGTTTTGGACTGAGCGTGTTTTTCCTGAAAAAAAAATCTCGAATTCCTTACAAAAACCACAAAATTGTTGTCCTTTTAACGAAACAAGTGTACATAAAAAACATATTTGGTATCCATCGGTTAAGCTAAAAATAATTGAGTTTTCATTTCTCATAATTCGAAGATGTTATTTTTATAACCAAAAAATTTGGAAAAAAACTTTTGGTAACCATCGGTAAAGATTTGGAAGTGGTAAACGTGGTGAGCTACTTGCCCTATTTAGGGCATTGTTGAACGAATTTGACCGCTCACATCCTACCGTTACATCCGTTAACAACTTAATTTACCTATTATTGCATTTCTAACAATCCCATGAGTCATGGGCCATGACCTAACGTACCGTAACCATTTACCAATTACAGTTGTGGAGCCCATGTCGGAAACTGATATCTTAACGGTTTCGGCCAAGTGAATCGACAAAAGGTCAAAAAATGTCCTACATGCAAATAACCCATATCGTAAAAATTGAATGAAAGCGTTACGATATTGGTTCCATATAACATAACGTAATATGAATATCATCAAAAAAGTGTTCACTGCAATGGGTTTCGAACTCATAACTTTGGCATCCATAATATGGATTCCATATGCAGTTTTTATCCAAAAATGCTTTATATTAGTTATATATTTTTAGTAAATTTTCTGAATTTTTCCTGGTTTATTATCGGATTAGTTCGAAAAGGTGATTTTGAGCAAACAAGACCGCCCTGAGACAACCCCCAGACGCAGGCGGTCTACCAGAATTTTAATAATTATTTATGTTTTATTGTTTGAAGAAAAAAAAATCACGGTTTAGTTTAGCTTTTTAATGATGTTTTCGTCTCACCAATAAAAAGTCTACATATTTGCGGTTTAATTCGATAATTGGTTTAATCGATAAATGTCGCCCGAAAGTGAGTTATGTTGCTCGACGAGGGGTGTTCGACGAAAAAATAATTATTATTCATGAAATCAGCATCTCATCAAACGAGCGCGCTAAGTCTAAGAAGTTTTTTACGATTGTTTAACCTTGAGATCTGAGCTACCCGCAATTGTAAATTTCCGTGCGGTATTTAGCCGTTGAGCGTCCGGTGATAATGTTAGGCATTAGTTGCACCAATTGGCCCATAATTAGAAACATAGACTACAGTACTCGTACCCGAAACGTCCCAAAATGTTTTCAAAAAAAGTGGGACGTTTTTTTCTTTCGTATTTTCTAGATAGCCAAACTCGAGGTTTTTCCGCACGTCAAAATCTCGAATATCGCTATCTAGAAAACGCGGGAGAAAAAGATGGCGGAAATTCACGTATAACGCCGAGTAGCACTTGAACTTTAGAATTTTAGATGATACGATGAAAGATTAGGCACTGTAACTTAAAAGTTTGAAAAGTATTGTCACGAATTTAGTTTTCAGTGGCAATCCCGACAGGGCCATATGGCACACTTTGAATTTAATAATCAATAATTCGATATTCACTACAATTATTCCCCATAGTGCGCGCTCCCATAACGGCCGATTTTTTGTCAAAAAATGTTTTACAAATGTACCGAAAATAACAATCAGATTGTTTATTCTGAATTATTATAAAATATAATGAATCTGTACCATATGGCGGCGAAAGGACTGGAGGCGTTAAAGAGCTACCTAAATTTGTAGAAAGCAACCAGTGTTTTTAGCCCCTACGCAGTTATCTTGCTGAATTGTAATATTGTCAAATGTTCGAAGTACTTTTGTGAATTTTCATGTGCATTTGAGCGCCTACGCACTGCGTTGTTATCGTACCATTTGTAGAAAAAACGTTCGCAAGATAACTGTGCAGGGTTTTGTTATACTCGGCGTTTTACATGAATTTCCGACGTTGCTTCTTTCGTATTTTCTAGACAACTAATTTCGAGGTTTTTTCCTCACGTCAAAAAATGGCGGAAATTCATGTAAAACGCCGAGTAGTTATGGTACAATTACAGTGGAGCCAAAAAGTACGTAACGTATTATATTATATAAATTGCTCAATAATTGCTCTAGTTCGTGTATGACTGTACTTCATAGGCCGACAGAAATCTCATAGTTATTATCATTTTGTTTTTTGTGGTATTTTTATTACGAAATATTCTCTCAAAATTCTCGTTTTATTTTTAAATATAGATTAGCTAGCTACTTTGATTATTAACTCCGACCCGACTGATCTCAACAAATCGGTACACAATCGGTTTTTTTTTATTGTCATAGTTTTGAAAAGTATTATATTATAAAAAAACATAATAAATTTTGATTGAAAAAAATATATCAAAGTGTCATTGATCTATATTACGTTACCACCAATTGGCACAGGTGGCTTTTTCTGGTCTTTCCGATTATGTCACTAATTTGACCTTAAAAGAATTAAATACTGAAAATAGCTGATTA
>SCLG01000316.1:165183-180446 GCA_004367875.1 Oikopleura albicans | reverse complement strand
TATATTACGTTACCACCAATTGGCACAGGTGGCTTTTTCTGGTCTTTCCGATTATGTCACTAATTTGACCTTAAAAGAATTAAATACTGAAAATAGCTGATTAAAAATAATGTCAATTTTTTAAATTTATGTAAAACCGTACCTATTTCGAAAAATATGAAATAAACAGATGTGTATAAATTACATGTTAACCTAACGGGGATTACAACTGAATTCGAAAAACGTAAAAAATTGGGCGACCCATTTGCGTGGCCAATCAGAGGGCGCCGATGATATTGTGGGTTAATTAATTCGAAGTTGCATGATTTAAAAAGACAATTACTACTTCGATTCTCTAGTTACTAAAATACTCAAAATCAATCTGTTCCATTTGGCGCAAGATATCAAGAGAACTATTTTGAAAAAAAAACGGCGATCAGAAATCGAATAAATGGACTGGGCATTTTTTGTCTCCTTTTTTGTTCGCTTTTCACACGATAACCACTTTATTGTTACTTTCGTGTACCAAACGGCACATATGTGCACATATGGGTTATCTGATGCCTAGAAACAATTATGATTATGTCGAAACACAATGTGTGCCAACTGGCACAGGTACAAAAATGCACGAGTCTTAAATTGGAACATATTTTTCTATGTGTTTTATATATTCCGTTCATCGTGTAAGCCAGTATCAAATGTCTCAATTTTCATTTTCGTATAGCTTTATTTGAACACGTTTTGACCTAATACTAGTCCCCTTATCATAACTTTACATACTTTTACGTCTGCATTCCGGTTTTCGTACAGATTCGTGTAATCCAGTGACACATATCACAAATTTCAATTTCTTATAGCCTATAAGTTATCAGGTTTCAACAGGTTCATATGAACCTAAAACTAGTCCTCTAATCATAACTTATGTCAGGAGAGTGTTAAGGACACGTAAAACATAAAATCATTTTAGTTTACGATCAAATGCCCGTTTATTTCCAAAGTTATTATCAATTTGTTTGCTCTTCGGTTTTGTATGTGCGCCATTTGGCACACATCATTTACATGAACATAATAATGTATTTAATAGTTTTATTGACCCTTTGATGTCAAAAAAAGCGAAAACATTCTATTTGTTTCACACGATTAATATTTCCTGTGATTTTCGGTGAAGCCTAAAAATACCGGACGTTATTAACCATCCGTGAGAAACGCTAGTTAATCAGACTGGTTGTAAATACTATATGATACGTATTATAGTAACCCTATCATATTTTTTTTTGTTTTATTAATAATAAAAATTGATTTCAGATTGGCCATAAAACAATAATGCGACTGTCTTTTCCTCGCTTTATTTATTGAATTCGAACTACGATTTTATAAGGCCTTTTATGTAGGGTTGGGTGGCTTGCATTTTTTTTTGCGCTTTGTCTCTGGTTTTAATTTGTAACTTAATTGACTTTCAAAAACCAATTTTACCGCCCAGAGCGCTGCATAAGTGTATTATCGTACCAACCCAGAAATAAGAACGTTATGATAAATTCAGTCCCAATTCAGTTTTTTTAAAAACAGCATGGAATTTCCTCACAAAATTTTCAAATTTTATTCCACGCAATTTTTTTCAAAAGTCTCGTACCCAAAACTGGATATAAAAGCTAAATTTGTACCATAAAAGACCTAAAATTAATGTTTATAATGTTTCTAGAATTATTCCAGTGATTTTAGTGTGTGTGTCATATGGCACATTTGAATTTCTGAGTTTTCAGCTATTTGCACTTGAAATTGTATTCGGCGAAAACCATCAAAATATCGGATGTTTTTTGCATAATAATTTTCTCGTATTAAAATTTTTGGTCTCAGTTTTAATTTGGAAAATCTTTCATGCCATTTTTCGAAAGCGTCACGTTCTCGCATCATCCCACAAGTGTTTATGCATTCTAAATTTTTACCATATAAAAAACTTGACTTAAAGGTAATGATCATGCCTTTTCTAAAATGTTCCCGTAGATTTAGTTTTGTGTGCCATATGACACATTTGCAATTTTGAAGTTATTTGCACTTGAAATTGTATTTGGCGATCGCTATCGTAATATTGTATGTTTTTTTGTATAATTGGTGCGCATTTTTTCTCCTATTCATTTTTTTCGTCTTTGGTTTTAATTTGGAACCTAATTTAGTTTCACGTAGCCATCGTGTTAGCGGTGTTGAACAGTTTCATATGCGCACATATCATTTTCCGTATGGATATATTAGAGCTATAGATCCATCTAATTTTAACAACTCGATATTGATTATTTGTTTGGTCCTCAAGTAGTTTTTTACTCGTTTTTTCTCCCTACATCTTTTAAGTCAAAACCGATATTGAAAGTAGTTTAATCAAACAATTTCTGCTCTGAGTTCAACCTGAATCATTTATCATTGCGCCTTCTGAAACCACACATATGTTCTATTTTTTTTTTATTTTTTGCTCGGCCTTGTCCTAGGGTTAAAAAATAAATAAGAACTCAGCATTATTAATCGTATGTTGAAAATTTTCACATATGTTATTTACGGCATATCACTACGCTAACAATACGGTGAAGGGTACTTTCGCGACCATTTTTGGTCTCGAAAAAAACCCGTTTATGAGTACTTTCGCGACCAGACCATTTGGTCGCGAATCGGTGTCCAAAATATGGTCCAAAATAAGGGTGTTTTGGGTGAGGTTTCGCGACCACTTTTTTAAGTAAAAAAAAATAGTCGCGAAACCTTGTTTAAAACACCAGTTCGCGACCATGTGGTCGCGAAACCATATTTTGAACAACGATTCGCGACCAAATGGTGTCGTCGCGAAAGTACTCCTAACCTAATGCTTATATACTTAACTCCCATGGGACTAACGTGGTTTTTCATTTTAACGCTTTTGATTCAACCTTGATTAGCGTAAATTGTGACGGCGACAAATATTTTATCTTTCAACTCTTGGTAAACCGCCTAAGCGTTATTATCTTTCAATTTTTTGTTATCTTTTATTTCCTTAAAAATTTGGTTCTGAAGTATAACATCACATGGAGAATATCGCTTTAATATGTAAAACTTAAAAACTTACGTGAATGAGAATAGCGCAATGAGTGTAATAATAATCTCTATATCAAAAATTGTTTAATTCAACAATCACATTTGACCCTGAGATTATCTGAGACACTTAGGGGTCAACATTGAATTAAGGGTTGATTTTGACAATTAGGTGGCACATTACGCCCCGACATCGAGATTAATGCATTTCCTACCATAAAGACAGGCCATATCTCAGCAAGAGTTGCGCAATCGAATTACTTTTTTTTCTCCTCCGCCCACGCATTTTTTGTATACGCACGCATTTGTGGATGAACCACATAATTTAAATTTTTAACCACATAATTTTTAAATTTTTCCCTTTCTATTTGCACCCAATCAAAAATTGGAAACATTTTTTTACAAATTTCGTTTCTTTTTTTTTTATTATTATTTTTTCGTTACCTCGTAGACGAAGTATGTGCATTTTTTTCACATTACCAAGAGATAAAATAGAATTTGACACATTTTTATAGTAAATTATGTTTTTTGAAGATTCAAGAAGAATTAAAGTAAAATGTTACATTTGTTTATTTTTTCGTAACGCCCTTTTCGTTACAGTTTTTGGAAAATGGTTAATGGCTATCTCATAACTCATTTCGAAAAACATTGAATTTACTTTTGTTTCTGAAATGTAATATTTCGTGGTATTTTCGTAATATTTCATCATTTTTTCGCCAAATTTCGTCATTTACATTTTAGAACAGTCGCCTACACAGTGCGCATTTATGTTGCCGGTTTCTTTTACCTACGCAGTTATGTTGCCGTTTTCTTTTACCTACGCAGTTATGTTACCATTTTAAAAATACTTCCGTGTAACTAAGTGCGCATGTGGTGTACCGTACATAGATTTTTTTTGTAGAGATAATCACCATACCATAATATGAGTAACAAATAATATATATATATATATATAAGCATCGACAGGCAAACAAAATATTGAATTGCGTAAAATGAATACTGTAGCGGTAAAAGAAGGAATTCTTTTTTTTCATTGATTTTTTCACTGAAATGGCTTGGTTATGTATTAGGCTGTACGATAGTTGTTGATTGAAGACGTGTGTATCTCCCTGCTCGCCCCGATTAGGATGAATAACTTTTTTTGTTGTTGTTTTTTTATACAATATTGATTTTACCGCGAAATTTTCAAAATAACATACTCGGACGGTCCGAGTCGGACCGTGTCTAATTATTCCGATAAATTTATGAAATCAAAATGATGTGGGTGGGTTTCATANACGCACGCATTTGTGGATGAACCACATAATTTAAATTTTTCCCTTTCTAACGCGTTTTTAACTTCAATTTGCGTCAACGTAGGTTGAATCTTTCTGAATTTTCACCCTTCGTCAGGATATCCAATAAAATAACCCGATTTGGTCCGAAATTTGATCCACCTACTGTAAAAGCCAATGACTCATTTTTTTTCAACCTACGTTGACGCAAATTGAAGTTAAAAACGCGTTATCTGCACCCAATCAAAAATTGGAAATATTTTTTTACAAATTTTGTTTCTTTTTTATTATTATTTTTTCGTTACCTCGTAGACGAAGTATGTGCATTTTTTTCACATTACGAAGAGATAAAATAGAATTTGACACATTTTTACAGTAAATTATGTTTTTTGAAGATTCAAGAAGAATAAAAGTAAAATGTTACATTTGTTTATTTTTTTTCGTAACGCCATTTCGTTACAGTTATTTGGAAAAATGGTTAATGGCGATTTCATAACTCATTTCGAAAAACATTGAATTTACTTTTGTTTCTGAAATGTAATATTTCGTAATATATTTCATCATTTTTTCGCCAAATTTCGTCATTTACATTTAAGCAAACTCGCCTACACAGTGCGCATTTATGTTGCCGTTTAAAAAAATACTTCCGCAACATAATTGCGCATGTGGTGTATCGTACATAGATTTTTTTGTAGAGATAATCACTATACCATAATATGAGTAACACATAATATATATATATATATATAAGCATCGACAGGCAAACAAAATATTGAATTGCGTAAAATGAATACTGTAGCGGTAAAAGGAAGGAATTCTTTTTTTTCATTGATTTTTTCACTGAAATGGCTTGGTTATGTATTAGGCTGTACGATAGTTGTTGATTGAAGACGTGTGTATCTCCCTGCTCGCCCCGATTAGGATGAATAACTTTTTTTGTTGTTGTTTTTTTATACAATATTGATTTTACCGCGAAATTTTCAAAATAACATACTCGGACGGTCCGAGTCGGACCGTGTCTAATTATTCCGATAAATTTATGAAATCAAAATGATGTGGGTGGGTTTCATAAATTTCTTGGAATTATTAGACACGGCAAACTTTGCGTATAATTGCAAGCATAAAATTATAAAAAACCGGTAACCAGATGTCAATTTCCGGTTAATCGGAAAAATAATCTTTAGAAAAAATAACTGGAATAGACATATTAACTAATACAAAAACCCGATCAGAGATATTTTTATCGAATTATTATTCCCATAAATTAAAAAGTGTGATATGTTTCTGTCGGGACAGCAGTTAACATAGTTTTGGTTTCTAGTTTTCATAAAAATTACACCATTGTAGGCGGAAATTTTTCATCGTAGGCGGAAATTTATCATCGTAGGCGTAAAAACCAGTGTGATCTAACTAAGCGCATAGCGTAGGCGCCCACTAGTCATCTGTTGTACATGAGGTCCAGCAAAAAAAAAACGCGCGTTGAAAATGAGTCGTGTTATTAAAGGAGCATTTCTCCTAATCAATCTTCATTGTTGTGTCAATTCAGTTTTGTTGCGCTCGCTTCGTAATTAATTGACGCGTGTTTTCACACAATCGATACGTATTCAACAATGCAACCAATGTGTATGTGTGTCCGAAAGCACGACTGGTGGCTTTTTTGCTCATTTTGCTCTGTCCTGTTCGGGCCCACGCCCGGTAGGGTGAGTCAGGTCGTTTTTCAAGGTCTTCAAATCAAAAGAAAAGGATATCTATCGGAAAGAGGTTGCCCCAATATTGCATTTGGGCACCCCAATATTGCATTTGGGCACCCCAATATTGAATTAGGGCACCCCAAAATTTAACCCCTTGGCACGAAAAATGTCGATATCGTAGCATCACCAGAAACAAAAACATTTTTTTACCGCCTGGTTAACCACTTTATAGTGTTGGTTTTTCGTACGGTTAAGTAAAGAGAGGTTCTGTAATTCTCAGAAAGAAAGCGTCATGAAATGTTGGCCAGGAACCCCTACATGATCGAACAGTAAAAAAACTTTTTTATTTTTTTGCGGTTAACTTTTAATGTTTGTCTTTAGGCACTTATTAGTTCCATCAACGCGTTGCAACGTGTCTTCGGTTACCTAATTTATAACAATAAAATAGTCTATTTCAAATACTTCAAAATTTTACCAACAATCTACCGTATGTTGGAGCTCAGACTGTCGGGCTTGGATCAACCTTCATATGATTTTAACGCTATTTTGGCATCACCACGACAGTCTTAGCTCTAACACACGGTAAGTTCCTGGTCCTAAGGATTTTCCCGACGTCCTGACTCGCCCTTTTGTTATTTATGTTTTTACCCTAGTGGCCGGGGCCCGCATTCGCTCCTATTCCATCTCGCCTATCATTTCACTTCGCTGCCTTCACTTCGATTCTGCGCGGGGCCTAAGGGGGAGTTAGAGCGAGATGGACAGCAAAAAAAAAACGAGCATCTTTCAATTGACCGTGAACGTGACTTGACGGTTACGGATCGATTCCTCGTCTGGGGTAGACAGGTTTATATAAGACAGACACGAAATCTGTTTAAAATGGCAGTAAAACTGGCTCCACATGAATACGACTTCGGTTAGGACATCAATTTATTAGTCCATTTTTGAACAATTAAAATACGGACTAATGTGGTCGCAGAAAAACAAATCAATTTGCTCGGTTTCTATAAAGTTTTTAAAAACGATTTTCGAAATTACTATTGTTTATGTAAATTTCACATGAGTCATGTGACATGACCCTAAGTCGACGAATCAGAAGAGACATAGTCCACTTTGTACATGTAACAAATTCTGATTGGCTTATTCAATGAAATTTTCCGTAGCTGATTACTGAAAACCGAATCCATGTATATCCGGTTACAAATACTTTCATTTTTTGAACAATTAAAAGTGGCTCTAATTTCAAAATTTTATAAAAAAAAATGCTACTGTTTTTTGGATTTTCCACGTGACCTTTACCAACCAATCAGAATCTATATATTAATTTTTCATTAAATTTCTTATTAAAGCGTAGTTGATTGGTGGTTTTCCCCCAGAAACAAATTATTGGAAGAAAATCGTAACGCTTTTAGGTCTTTCAGGTCCTGACATGACGTCATTTCTTTAACGCCTTTAGGCGTAACGCTTTTGGAGCAGGGACTGTATGTTAAAATAGTGAACAAGAATCCCTTTTTAACAAAGTTCAATATGAATCAAATATATTTTTTCTCGGCTTTGAAAAATTTTGGATTGGAGGCAATGAGTTTATAGTAAGTAAAAATATGAGCAATTTTAAAGCCGCGCGGCTTCCCGATTGTCGAGGGAGCGTTCCGCCTCCGCACGAAGGAGGGAAAACCGAAAACCCGCCGCGGACCTCGAGGCCGGCAAAAATGTGCCGGAATACCTGTCACGGGCTTCTGAATGAGCTAAACGGCCCTATTCTCTACTGGGAATTTCATTACCCAAAAATAGGGAACATGAATACAGTTGGTTTAGTCTTATTTTGGCACTTTTTTTTCTTTTATCGGCAAAATAGGACTATTGAACCGCTCATGATGAGTCATCGAGCTGAATTTTGTCAAGATTTTTTTTTTCTCATGATAACTCATAACTTTAAGTCATAACAAGGGTCAAACTGTATGACTCATACATGTACTGTGTAATGCAGCTCAGACTGTCGGGATTTTCATATCACTTTGAACGCTATTTCGTCATCACCGCGACAGTCTGAGGTGCAGCACACGGTATATATTTTATTTGGCCTTCAGGCTGAATTTTCGGGTATGAGTTCGAAAATCGCAACAGTAGTTTTACAATTTCTTGAATAATTTATAATTTTTTCAGAAAATTTTTTTCGTATGTTTATTTCATTTTCTACATCCGTAGCCAGACCCAGTTTTTTTTTCATAACCAACCCCTTTTAGTGCATTTTGTTGGCAGTCACTATATGCGAAGTGCCGTTTATGTCGTACTCAGCCGCATATTATGGCACTATTTTGATTTTTTAATGTCAACAGTTTATTGGTCTATCGACCCTATTTTATAAGCTATTCTAATCGTCATATAAACTTGCGAGAAGCTTATTTCGGATCAATTTAATTGACGTGATCATTACCATGCCAGACGAAATGCAAGTGAAATATAAGTTAATGACACGCGGACATAATAATAATACCCAATCAGTAGCCTCTTAGTAGTGGGCGGATATCCCCGAAGAACATCTTGGTAAAACGCTTATCGATCCCGACCCGTATTACCAGGATAAAAACGTGAGTACAAATCAAAAATTTACACTAAGGGTAGGCGGGAAACTGGCGAGACAAAATAAAAACCCAAAAAACGGCTTTTATTTTTGTCGTGAACACCCTAACTATTTGAAATACCACTTTATGGTTATTTTTCTACCTTTTGCGCTTACTAGTCATTTGAAATAACAGTTGACATTTGAAATAACAGTTGGTATTTGAAATAAAATTTAAAAAATTCTTAGGTGGTGTATTTGTTTCGATATTTTAACCCTAGACCGCAAAACTTGGCAAATTTTTAAACTAAATTATTTCATATTATATGAAATAACCCGTAAAGAACACAAGATAAAAATATCTTTTAATATCATGCATGACACCAAACTAAGCCTGAAACAAAATTTAAGTTAAAATCTCGCCAAATTAAAACAAATATTTATGTTTAGAAATGTCTCGTGAGTTTCCCCCTATCCAAATGAGATCTCTACAATCTTATCATGCCATTTTTTGTTTTGTTTATGAAACAGTTAACTTTGGGATAATTACGTGTGGCTTGTAATAATGTGTTGTGAAGCTGAAAGCAAACCGGTGATTTTACCTCCCACGCAATTAGTAATATTACCTCCCACGCAATTAGTAATATTACCCCCACGCAATTAGTAATATTACCTCCCACGCAATTAGTAATATTTGTACTATACACTGGTTAAGGGGTTATGCGGCAACATTCGCGTTCCAAAAACGGCCTCATAAACCCTCAGACGGCCTGAAAACCCCTAGGGCGTAGGAGGAACAGCTGAAAAATGTTCAAAACAACGTGGCCTGATAAGCCTGACGAGCGGGGAATTGTAAAAAGATTACTAATTTCGTGGGAGTTAATATGGCCGGTTTGTTTTCAGCTTCAAAGCACACTATCTTAAATAACGGCAATCAATCATCTAACTAGGAACATAGTGTAAAATTTTATAAAACTTGCAATTTGTAAAACTGTAATTTGTGTTAGTGTACTACTTTGTCCTTTACGAAAACTGTACTGTCCGTGTGTATGTAATTACTAATACAAACAAAACATATAAATATTTCAACGAATTTTTGGTGGAAAAATGAAAAAACATCAAAAATAGAAACACTAGTATTTCATGAAATTTTACTATTCAATGATCGATATTTTCAATATTTGGATATTTTTTGATGATTTGTATTTTTGATGTTTTGATATTTCGTTGTTTCAAGTTTTGATGTTTCAATTTTGCATGTTTCAATTATACGACTTTGAAATTTTTGACGTGACAAATTTCCGATGTTACAAAATTTGGACTTTTCAAGTTGTTTTGTTGTATCAAGTCTTATTACTGTCAACGTATTTGTTGTATGGTGTACTAGTTGTTAATACCACATTATTTTTCGAATAATTGGAAAATTCTCGCCAGCTTTGCCCACACGATGGCCCCGAACAAGTCAAGATATGGTTGTTTTCGAAATGTTTTGTACGGTGCCTTTGCGTTGGAGGGGCTGTAAAATAGTGTTTTTGTTACTATTTCACTAATCATATTTTTTGTGTTTAATCTCAAGTTTTGTAAATTTAATTTTCCATTTTTGAAAGTGTGTTGAGCGGTTTTTATATCTGGCTAATGATCTCGCGCGAGAACCGTAGGTTTATCCAGCCAATCAGCGGCCGCGATTTGAATTAGCGTTCAAAAAGCGCGCCAATTTGAAGATAAGTTTAACGGCGCGAGATTTCAGCCAGATATAAAAATAACTCATTGTAGGGGAAGGTATGATAAGATTTTGAATTTTTGCGTCACGAATAAACCGTAAACCAAGTACCTGTATTTTAGACTTATGTGGTATTGGACAAAAATAAGCAGATTTATCGCTTTTCAGCGACAAAGGCATTATGGTGCTTAGGTCCTTTAAATCCCCTGCGACGTGCTTGTTCAAGAATTCTCACTCATTCTGTATTTAATAATTTAATTATGCTTACAATTTTAACGAATTGTGGATTTATGATCAAAGAAGATCCGCCACAATGGGTTAACGATTATGTCGAGTAAGTTAATTTCACTTTGAATATACTTTTTTTATTGGATATAAAGCAAATATTTGTCGATTTGAGCTGACGGTTGTTACGTAAAAGCGATAATTTAAGATAAAGTCTATGACGTCAGACCTGGGCGTACCGTTCCGGATCTAAGAATGTGCTCTAGCGCCAAAACGTGTCTCTTATTTCATTTGTTTATAGACCATCGTGATATACGGGTATATGTATGTTTTTCAGAAATTCTATCTTTTTCGATCCGCAAACATCTAAAAGTAACTACCGGTTGAGTTTCATGAAAATCGGCCAAGCGTTTCTAGTTCCACATAAAAAGGGGAAAACACGGTATACTAGAAAAGCTCGGCCGATTTTCATGAAACACAACTAATCGGAAGTACAGTTGTTCTAGCAAATAAGGAGTCAGATTTCAGCAAAAAATAATTGAAAAATTGTAAAAACGCGGGGATTGGTCAATCTTGCGCGTTGGCAACAATTTGTTGAATTCGAACGTGTTTTTATTGTTAATACAAATATTTACATTTATTCTTATTAGTCCATTATACAGTGTGGAATTTTTGAAACAACCCGCGATAAACCAGATGCGAGCTTATGATTGGTTGACGGTATATTATCGACCAATCAAGCCCCCTGTTTTTGCGTAGGTTGTCGTAGATTCCATACTGTATCTAACGTCATATTCATAATTTGCATAATTTGTGTTACATAATTTATGAAACAAATGTCAATTGTGTGCTCTATCAACCGGTAAGTTAATATTGTCATAAAGCGGTTGTAGATCAGCGATTATTTGTAACAAATTTGAAATATCGATAAAAAAACGCAATTTTAATAATTATTTGACAACTTCACATTTTTAATTTTCGACATTTTATTTCTAATAACAATCATGATCTTAAGGATATTTTTGACCCTGAAAATTGGAATAAAATACCATGCTATTTGTGACGTATTTGTCCCATTTTGCGTAGGTAAAAGTCTAAATGTCCAATAGACTTTACCCATGGAAGTCGGAACTGTTCAGAAGACCTTATTACAATATTTTGGGTCACCAATACCCTAACTATTACAAATATCGAAAGATCAATAATTTGTGGAAATAGTAATAAATATTCTTGTACCGTATGGCCTAAGTGAAAAAATACAGAATGTTGTTTCTTGAAATTTATATTATTATTTTCACAAATATTTTTTTCACTTTTCAACATTCTGTCTTTTTTGACTCCGGTCAAACGGTAATTGATTTTTAATGTTTTACAATTCAATTTTTTAATTGTTTCTTTATTTGTGTTTTTTTAAGGTAAGCCTACAGAAAGTGAGTTAACCACTAATGACCTGAAATTATTCAGATCAGTTTTATGTATTAAAATCATTGAAATTATTTACCGCGGGCATAAAAATCAGTTCACAAGGGCCGGCATCACAGTTTAAACATTTTTTTACTATCACTATTATTGTTGAGGCAGACTTAATTGTTCGTAGATTTGGCCCTCATTACGTGCGTTTGAGCTTTTTTGTCCAAATCGTGCATTATTTATTCTAGGCGGGAAAAAGGAAAATTATGATCCATTATGAAATTGATGCATTGAGACACCCTTAACATTTCTTTCTGATTGTTTTTCAAAACACGATTCTTGAAAAGCTTAACTCTTGAGTACCCGCGCGCGTCATGTGATATGACTCATATTACTCATCATATTATATGAGTGATAGGAGTCATGTCACATGACGCGCGCGTGTACTCATATGACTCATATGGTATGACGCATGTCCCCATTTTAGTGTAGGTTCTGATTACGTTTTTTTTTTAATTTTTCTTGGCAAACTTAGTGAGTTAAAATTTTTCAGTAACTATGATAACTTGAAACAAAATGTTTCAGTTATCTTAACAAGTTTTAGTTATCATACAATTTTCAATTATCTTAACAATTATGACTGAACTTATCAGTTGACCAATTTCAGCTATCTTAAAAAAGTTCAGTTATTTTAACAGTTTTCAGTTATCTTAACAAGATTCAACTACCTGAAAATTTTCAGTTATCTTTTTGTTTCTTATTTTTACAATTTCGAGTTATCGTAACAGTTTTTTGGTTATCTCAAGTTGAGATTCTCAACAATTTTAATATTGACGCATTCTAAACTTCAATTGTTAATTAACACCACTTAACCAGTTATCTTGACAAGTGTTTTGCTCAAAAAGTGTTAAGATAGTTGAAATTTGTTAAAATAATTAGGTAGGGCATTTGGTAACATAGTTTAAAATCGCGATACATTATGGTCCAAAAAATCTTAAGATAAGCCAATTTTGTTGAGATAACTGGTGTTAAGATAATTGTTTAGGGCGTTTTAACTTGTTATGTTAACAAAATAAAACGTTTTATATTTGCCTCGAAGCATATTTATTTTTGGTCGTTTTTATTTTGGATTGTTTTCTAAACCAATCACTGTTTGCCGATGATGACAAAAATATAGAGATAGGAAAAAAAACTTCGAACTAAATAAAAATGATGAAAAGACCAAAGTTAGGAAAAAAAAGACGAGAAACTTGTAAGCTTTCTAATCGATATTTTGTGCCCATACAATCTATTTTTAATATGTACGCATGGTGTGCCTGTGTTTTGCTGCAGGGCTTACCGAACATGGGAAAAGTAAAGGTCAAGTATCCCAAGTTCCCCTGGGTCTTAGGACCAATTTTTAATTCCCTAAACTTTTTTTTTTTTGTTTAATCATGTGACGAAATCTGGTCATAATTTTCCCTGTTTAATGAAAGTGAAAGATATATGATTTCCAGTTTTTTATTAAGTTTTATTTATTTTGTTTTAACACTGGTAATCTTAACTCCTGGACCCCGACAGGCCCGATTTGTCTTTTGTTCACCATTTTCTTCAGTATATCATGAACGATAATTAAATTTTCCAATTTGCTTCATGATTTTTCTGAATTTTAAAACTGAATAAAACAAGTTTTTATTTTTTTTAACTACAATTGTAGTATACACCCCCTGCGCTGTTATCTTGCAACTATCGCATGAAAAAAATCCGCAAGATAACGGAGCGAACGGGGATATCTGCAAGATAACAGCGCAGTGCTTAACACATAAAGATAGGGATTCCTGGAAAATTGGCCGAAAAAAATCTGCAAGATAATGGAGCCAACGGGAAAATCTGCAAGATAACGGGTGACAAGATAACAGCGCAGGGGGTGTATTTATACTAGAAAATGGGTCGCTAAGCACTTTTATTTATTTCAAAAAATGATTGATGACTAAAAAATACAAAAAAATAACTTTTAAATTTTTTATGCATAATTGATAACTCTATGTTAGTTTTCGCTATCATAAGATTTAATGCGACTAATCGACTGAAAAATTGCGCGTACGAGGCCAGACTGAACAATCTTCCAGTGAGTGTGTTCAGGGGTTAAAGACAATTTCCGTGAATTTTATAAAATACGAATTCATTTCATCGTTTTTAAAATTGTAGTTTAGGTCGAGTTTTATTTTGTGTGAAATATTTGTCGAAAATTAGAGAAAACAATTAGTTTTCTGTTAGAACACTAGTATAATAAATGGCGTAAGTAGTTTTGTAATGATACCACTAATCGCCTTCATGTTTTATACCAAAAAATGGTATATGGTGTTATTATATAAAACTACTAAAAATTAAAAGAAACAGATTTATGTTTCATATAATAACTTGTTTTTATTTATGCCAACAACCATATGACATGTTTTTTTTTTTCTAAAAAAAATAGCAACAATGAAAATTGAATAATAAAATAAATAATTCCTAAAATAATTTATAAAATACACAGGGTGCGTCGTTATGTTTCACGAGCGGGAGAAAGATAACGGCGCGCGTAGGACATAACATATTAATGGACCCCATCAATTTCGCGCACATTTATGTGCGCGAAATTTTTAATTTTTTCGCGCACATTTTTTGAAACAAAACATGATTTTGTGCGCGAAACTACATTAAAAATTGAAAATTTGGGCTCCACCATATTAATACATGTATTAGGGGAAAACATGTTCTCAAAAAAAATGAAACATAACACTGTGATAACTTATGATAACAGCACAGGCGGGAAAAAGTGAAATATAACGAGGTGAAACATAACGGCGCACCCTGTGTAATTGATTTAAAAAATGTTAACTTTTTAACACGGAATCTTCAACAAAAAATTTTTTGTGTTGAAAAATTTCGTGCTGAAAAGTTCGAAATCGATAAATAAATCGTTCGTCATAATTAAGACGATATGGGATTTGAATAAAAATGGTTTAATGAGGTCATTTTACGGAAGTAATACAAAAACATAATGGCCTTATATCTAGACCGTCGATCACAGGAAAACATATATGTCCGATGTAACAACGTCCGGACAGTCTTACCAAACGGATGCCGATCTGGCCTGAATTGTAAAGAACATTTTTATGGTACTGTTTAGAAGAAACAAATATGTACCTTAGAATTTTTGTCTTGTCCAACACATTGAATTTTAATATTTTGTCATTACTTCTTACCTTAACTCCCAGGGGGAAGTGCGTGTAAATAGACACGCAACCTGTTTTTTTTGTCGATTTAAGGCATATGGAGGCCCTGTAGGGCAAACGGGTATTGGTGACCCCCTCAACTTTTCGAGAAAATTCCAT
>SCLG01000316.1:77441-128134 GCA_004367875.1 Oikopleura albicans | reverse complement strand
TTTCCCTTTTTTCAAAATTTCGAAAATTTTCCCTTTTTTCAAAATTTCGGGAAAAAAGCCCTCAAAGTACAGTTTCAAACTGTGCCCTCACTAAACCTAGACATAGTATTGTTTCAACTGTTACTTTCTTTTCTAGAGATTCGAAGGAAAAATCGCGACGGGATTCGCATGAGGATCCGACAGATCACGAAGCATTGGTGTAGCAGCAGCTCGACTGAAAGCTCCTAAATTAAATCGAACAAAAACTAGCCTTCTGCCATGTAACGTATCACCTCAACATAGATTGGGTTCGGTACGAAACTAGAACAAGGAATCGACAGTATTTTGCCTTTTTTTCTTCAGTTGAAAACCCCCATTTCTGTATAACACACATGAAAAAAAAATACGCCGCTGTGATTGGTCATACTGAAAAAAGGTCATTGCCGATGGCGGAAGTCATTGGTCCTGGAGCACCGTCTCTATCGATGTAATTGAGAACACAAAAAAACTAGAAAAAAAATACTTTTCACCCACAACCAACCAAACAACAACACAAACCACCACACAAAAAAAACGCTCTCTAACCCCGCCAAGTGATTGCCTATGTGTTTCGAACAAGCGATTTCGTGATCATATATCTCTTTCACGTCCATCTCGTCATCCATGAACCAACATCAGTTCACCCCCTTCAAAAACCGACACTCCCCCTTAATTTCTAGATTTTTCACGATTTTTTTTCACTTTTTTTTCTAGAACATGCAAAAAACAAACAACACGACTTTGCATGCAACGCATCCATACTTGGTATCCAACATTCTCCACTAATTTTTTTTTTGTGTTCGACTGTAGCGGACAGTAATTCACCTCTTACTTGATGATGACTTATTTGCTGAAAAAAAAACATATCCCTCTTTAACCCGAATCAGTTATTTACTATTTATTACTTCTCTTTCAAACAAAACAAACGACAAAAAATTGTACGACGTGAAAGATAAGAAATCTTCTATACGAAGGCTGCTAAACCTATATCCCGAACTCAAATTTATCCAGTATATCAATTTCGATTATTTTCAATGCGACATGAAAAATCTAGACAAAGTTGTATTTTCAAGTTTTTTTTTTCTCTTGAAAGTTGAAAAAATCTAAGAAAGATCAGCGTAGATTTTCTCTAGAATTGGTTAACGGATTGTTCAGAATGAGAATGACTCATTTTAATTTTCATCGTCATCCAATGATAGGGGAGCAAATCTCAAAACATATCAAAACACAAAATCTGAGATTTTCACTACTTCCAAGTCGTATTTAAAAATTGTCGTATTTAAAAATTGTATATCTGAAAATCTAGAATTCAATTTGAAATTTTTGATACTATTAACAAATTTCACTTCTTTAATCTAAATTTTTTTTTTTCAGTTTTTCGTTATTTTTGTAACGAAAGATAATTTCGATTTTAAAAAGTCAAAATTTTGAATTAAAACATATTTTAGGGTTGATCACTAATTTTGGTGCTGAATTTTATAATAGGATAGTGAAAAATAAGGATCTACTGACCAAGCACCAAATAAAACAGTCTCGTAACGCGGGACCAAAAAGTTTTTTTCAATATAAAGGAGGTATATACAACAATTTTCGCGTGTTACAGACGCTAATTATTATTTGATACTTCAAGTTAGCGAGTGAAAATAACGGGGGAACGTTACTTAAATTGTTCGCCAAAAAGTGGATTGTAACTTTGTAATACAATTTTTCGACAAAGTCGCTCAATCACATGATAAATGTAGGTTTGCGTCGAATTTTATCAATAAACTTGAATTTACAGTTTTGTCAATTAAAAATGTGCATTTTTACTTGACGCATTAGGAATTTCCGTTATGACATACTGGAAGGAACTCGGTTATAATTAGATTTCACCTGTTCGTTTCTTCTGCAATAGTAACCAACTTAAAGCGGCTCATAATATTTCAAGAAAAAAAATACTACCCCCATTCCGCCCAGGGGAAATGACTTTCACAACGCAAACTACCTTACTATAACCATATGAAAATCCATTGCACCATTATTACCAGATCAATACTCTCTTATCTACAATAGTAACCGGTTAAATCTAAACTATGGAATCTGCATGAGTCCTTTCCTATCTTTTTTGCTTTCATCCACTGCCAGTCATTGGATGAAGTGATCATGTAGGATTCATCCCTACTTTTTATTTTTTTCACTTATTTTTAGCAAAAACAACTTTTTTCTTCTTTTTTTGTTTGAAAAGTTAATTTGTTTTAACCCCTTGGCACCAAGCTGCACCATTTTGAGGCGCACGTGTCCAGTTTAGGGCGTACATATATTAATTATAGTACTGTAGTACTAAAAATGGTGTCAGAGGGTTAACGAGAAATTATATTTTCGAAGAAAAAAAATTAAAAATTAACGAAAAAAAAAAATTATAAAAGGAGATATATTTTGTATATGACATTTGATGATCGACCTTTGAGCAACTGAGTGCCTACCTGTTTCAATCAGGAAATACATTTTAAACTAATAAAATCGTGAATTTGATTTATTTGCAGGTTAACGCAGAAAGAAAACGATGCATTGGGTAGTAATTTATACTCAAATTACCACATGAATAAAGGTCAGTAGACAAAGTCAGCGTACGTGTCTGTTGCATTTAGGCATCAGAATGTGTCAGCCGAGTAAAGGTGAGCGTTTGGGCACCTTGTCTTTGCACGCTTGTTTTCGAAAGATACAACAATTAGATCGCCCACTGTGGTTCCAGGAAGTAACCCTCATATCCGGCCTCTAAAACACGTGACCCCGAGCCTTTTTTGACCTCATTTTTATAGATAATTATCTAAAGCAATCTTGTATTCTCTTAATACACCGCCTGAGGGTTAATCAAGCCCCCCTTTATCCGGCCAATTTGCTCGCTCGTGCGCTTATCCGACCACTTTTATTTCCAAAAAAAATTCTACATATCCCGCCCACGCACTGAGTGTTTATACGGCCACCTGCGAGTTTATCCGGCCTATTTATCACGTTACATAGGACCTTTTTTGAGCGCCGATAAACACGTACAAAGTCCGGCAAAGTTCGGTAAGGTGTTGATTATCTAATAGTCACAGAACTTCAATAAAAATAATACATGGAGGTCGCCAAATAACGGTCGGTTTCGTGTTTTGAAAAACCGGCCCTTATATGGCGTTTATACACATATTAAAATATATTTTTTTGCGTTTTATTTTTTTATTTTATAAAGACTAAATTAGAGGTTAAAGCAATTTAAATTAATTATTTCGATAAACGGAGAACAAAATAGTATTAATTTTTTTTTTATACCCGTAAGAATGAATGATAAAATCAGCGACCCTTATATGGCGCAATAATATTTTTCTCGGAAAAAAGCGACCCTTATTTGGCACGACCGACCCTTATTTGGCGAAAGCGACCCTTATTTGACGGGCCTTTGTTTGGCGACCCCCTGTAACTAAAATTGGATAAAATGTACGCTATTGAGATTAGAAACCTTTTGGACTTTTTAAGTTCAATCATTTTCCAGAAACGGCCGTGTTGAAATGTTTCATTTTTCCCCTGCTTTCCAAACAAATCCCGAACTGTGGAAAAATTAGACTATGTTACATATTAGACCGGAGGGGGTGAACTATTGAATAAGTTCAACAATTTCTCAAAGTATAAAAACATGGAAAAGTCAGACAAGCATACTTAGTCTGGTGGCACTGCTACATTCCAGCATTCAAATGGTCAGGCGTTTAAGGCTGACTTGTCCCAGTGACTCAATTCTTAGACACTTATATATTTAATATAGGTCCCTCAATAAAATATACAGAAAAATTGTAATTACAGAAAATTTCAGAAAAAATTTGTTGAAAAATTTTCAGCGAATATCGTATTTAACCCAGAGAGAGGATTTAATTATGCGGATACCGAGTGAAACTTCGATTACGGATTATACATTGTAGATTTGTTTTCGAGGGCTGAAAACTGACTTATTATATATGTCTTACAGCGCAGTTATCGGACACTTTTCGGCATAAACAGTCCGAAAGTTGGTCAGGATAACTACGTAGCCTACGTAACGTAGGGCATAGACGTTAGAAAAAAAGCTTGGGATAAAAATGTTTGAGCTAAAATCGGCCCAATAACAGGGCGATTGAGAAAACCTACCAGATAACTGCGTTAGTATGCCAAACTTACTAATCGTCAATAAATTATTTTATTCTAAACCGTTCAAAAACTTTGAAATCAACCGTTCAAAAAATGTGCAGATTAGGCACAAGGGAAACTTTTATTTTGAAATTCCAAGAATGCGCGTTGCCCGGAAATGTCGAATGGACTGTACTTGAGTTTTTATTATTTAAATTATGATAATTTGATTGTAAAACACTTCATAAATTTTTGAATATTAATCCAAGTGAAAGACACAAATCATCAGAGAGTCCTTAGAAGGCTTTTGGGCTCAAGATGCCTATGACGGCGTTCGTATTTTCTCGGAAGCTGCCGGGCTGCCCGATGAGGCAATTGATATGTCCGAAAAAATTAATGTCTTTTTGCACATTCAAGAGTCCCGCATGGACCCAAATAAAGGTGCCGTTAACAAATAGAAAAAATATTATTTTGAAAGTAACTGTTTTTCGTTATAAATTTTAACTGGGAATCCTGCATAGAGTATGCGGCAGAATTTTTAGCAAACGAAGTTATTCTCAGAGTGTAATATTCTAGGTCATTTTGACAAACATTATAGGCTATAATTTATAGCCTGTAATAAGCTGGGGTCTGTAACTGGATAACAAGCAATGCCTATTGGCTCGTGATTTTTATAGGCGCCTCCTATTGGCTAGCGTCCTTAAGCCACGCAAATGACTCACCGCGTTGCTTGTAATTGGCGATGGGGTCTGTAACTGTTTATTTTTTGGACGTCCCAGAATTGGTTGCCTATTTTCTTAAATCAATTATAATACATACTGGAAATCCATTTTAATGGAAAACGTAAAATGATTTGATTCAAAAGCGTAATTTATGTTCGAAAACGGCACCCAATAAAGGATTTTGCCTTTTAATCCGAACTTGTGCGGAATACGCGGGCCAATCGGACGTTGAAGATTTGCCGGTTTTTCTCGGCCAAAAGTGGCGGACGTCGGCTTTAGAGCTTACATGTTGGGTGGACGACGATTCGATTAATGTCGAAATTATGGGTTCGGTTGTGGGTACGGTTCGACGAAAGTATCAAGTCTCCGAAGATGGGCAAAATCTGCTTCTTACGACCACCTTGGCTAAAAGGAATACGAATGTAGCCATCAGTTAGGCTGTTCAAACATAAATTAGTAATCATCTGATGATTGTCAATTTTTGATGCCAATTTTTTTTTAATATCAATTTTTCCTAAAAATACCAATTTTTCCAAAAATACCAATTTTTGCCAAAAACGCCAATTTTTGCTAAAAACGCCAATTTTTGCTAAAAATGCCAATTTTTGCTAAAAACGCCAATTTTTGCTAAAAACGCCAATTTTTGCTAAAAACGCCATTTTTTGCTAAAAATGCAAATTTTTGCTAAAAACGCCAACTTTTGCTAAAAACGCCAACTTTTGCTAAAAACGCCAATTTTTGCAAAAAAAACGCCAATTTTTGCAAAAAACGCCAATTTTTGCTAAAAATGCCAATTTTTGCTAAAAATGCCAATTTTTGCTAAAAATGCCAATTTTTGCTAAAAATGCAAATTGTTGCTAAAAATGCAAATTTTTGCTAAAAATGCAAATTTTTGCTAAAAAATGCCAATTTTTGCTAAAAAATGCCAATTTTTGCTAAAAAATGCCAATTTTTGCTAAAAAAATGCCAATGTTTGCTAAAGTTTTTATAAAACTAATAAAATCAGTTTACACAGCCTAGAATTAGTGATCAAATGAACAACGAACATCAAATTCCTAACGAAGTTTCCTGTCAACGATATTTTTGTCGCCGAATGCCACTTTTTTGACGAATCGTGTTTTTTACTGTACTTGTATATATGTTTATATTCTTTCCAGATATAAATTAGGCTCATGCAATTTATGCATAACGAATTTGAAAAATTCGTAAAATTTCATAACGATATTTTTCATGAACTTGATAATATATTTAATATACGTAAAAACAACCAATTATATAAGTGTACATATTAACTACTGTCATACCTACTAATTCATTTTACTAACAAAACTTATGTAACAAGTTTTATTAATATACATGTATGTATAAAGTTTGTATTGTTGTTGTTCTTAGTCGTACAGGGTGAGGTAATATAGATGCTAAGCCGTTTTTTGGTGACTTATATTCGCTCAGCGCACTCGCGAACCAAAAACGGCTTAGCATCTGTATTACCTCACCCTGTACGTTTCAAAAATACCGCGCGCTATTATGCTTTTATCATACAATTTGTAGACTAGCAAAAAACACAAAAAACTTAAATATTTCACGGGAAAAACTATTTGGAAAACTCCACGCGGTGTCCCAATTCATTATACGTCCTCAATTAAATTGTCCTAAAAAGTTGTCTGATAAACCAGTTAAACGAAAAAACGAAAATAAAATTATATGTTACAGTAGATGTGTACACAACGCGACGCTACACAACGCGACGATGTGCACACAACGTGACGGTTTTTTGGAAGTGGTAGTATCGCGTTGTGTGCACATCAACTGTATATAGAGTTATTATGTGTACCATCTTTTCCGACTGCTTAATTGTGAACGACTGCCTTATTGTGTACGACTGCCTAATTGTGCACGACTGCCCTTTTGTGCACGTTTTTCGGAAACGAAAATTGCACAATTGGAAGGTCGGGACTGTATCAAGCTACGATATTATTATTATGATAGTATCTCATAATATTTGTATTTAACACTTATCACTTTTAAACTAACATAGATAGAACTGTAATAGTTAATAATCTTACACAACATTTTACACAATTACTTAGTAGAATGAAGTTTTTAATTCGAAAGAGATGAGGTCGTTCAATTTGCAACGATGGCAACTAAATATCAACTTGGATCTTATAGTGATTTTAGAAATAGTTTTTGGAGTATAAGTAAAGCGTATCCAATTACTAGCGAACTTTTTGGCTTTGGAATTCGAATTCCAATGGAAGATAGTAACTTGCTGGCAAGGGGAGGAACTAGCAAAGTCTACAAAGGCGTCCTTCATGGAAGAGAAATAGCGGCAAAAGTCATTGATGTTACGAAATTGTATCGAGAACATACAAAAATAAAGGAATGGAGCAAACTTATGGACGAGTTTTCGATTATGTCAGCCGAAGCGTTTGATCACGAAAAGTTCAACCACCCTAACATTTTACCGATTGAGGAGTCTTGGATTCAGTTCAGGGATACAATCACAATAATAATAAAAAAACAGCTTGAACTAGCAGTTTTTCGTTATTTTTTTTTCAGGGTTGAAACTCTGAACCCGAAGAAAGTAGTTCGAAATTGAGCTTCAGAATCTGAAGTTGAGATCGTTTGTGATTTTGTAATTAGCCTGTTCAGTTTTCAACCTTAAAATTACGTTTTTTACATCCTTGATAAAGCATATCGGTCGTGAATCTGAAAAAATAGAGAATCAAAATTGGTGGCGTCACAATTATATGGTTATTGCGACCCCTCTGTGCCGAATGACACTTCGCGAATGGGTTGCAAGTTCATCTTGGAATTTTCTAGAATTGAAAGGTATGCTCTTGCAAGTCATTCTCGGATTGGAGCATATGAAATCAAAGGAATATATTCACCAAGACATAAAGACAAGTAATATTTTAATCGACTTTTCTGGTAATGCAAAGATAACAGACTTTGGATTGCATGGAGTGACCCCACTGTACTGTGCTCCAGAAACTTTAGCGAAAAAAAATGTGGCCGAAAAAACAGATATTCATGCCCTTGGAGTCACTATTTTGATGAGTGTTTTTAAAGAACACGCCGCAATTAGTCTTTTACGAGAACCAACGAAAAACGCTAAACTCACGCGGTCTGCGCCGTTATTTTCTGTTTCTGATTTGGTTAAAAAAGACCCAATTCTTTCGTTGGTAAAATCGATGGTTCAGGCAGGGTTAGGCAATAGCCGGCTGACCTTCCCATTTCAAATGAATTTGTCTAGACATATCTGGTCAGTCGTGAACTGGGCAGTCGAGGCGAGGCAAGCACATTAAAATTTGGGACCAATTTCTACAAGGCCAGCCGAGCACAGCCATTCTTTTATTTGTTCATGTTGAGAGGACGTTCATTTTTAAACGCTTTTAACCGCAAGAGCACAGCTCATTATTTTTCTGACTTATGCCGAGCCCTAGGTTCAGGTCGATCCTACGCGAAGGCCAAACTTGAAAGAGGTCAAATCGAAACTAAACAAAATTGAGCCCACAAAGTATTTTCATAAAAGTATTATGATAAAGAAGATAGCTGATTGTCAAATAAGCTTCCAAAATAGATATAATACAACAAGGAAGGCTTAAACTAGTGTTCAAGCCAATTTTTTTATACAAAAAAAAATCTTTTTTTGATTTCTGTTTTATTGTTCCCTTGACAAATAAGCCTCTGTACATTTTTGGGAGCAATAAAAATAATACAGTCCCTGATGCCTTGAGTGACGCTTTTTGATTTTCCTAAAACAGCGTCACCCAAGGCATCACCGTCACTCAAGGCAGTGTCACATTTTTTTTTCATCAAAATATCCATTTTTTTAATTTAATCATTGCGATGTTTTTTGCTTGAAAACGTGGTGGATTATACATTGGCTTAGTAAAGTAATAAAGGAACCTGAAATTTTTTCGCTGAAACTTCGTGTCCCCCCTAATTCGAGGTCGAAGATCACATTGTTTTGGTGAAAAAAATATCGGTCTTTTATCTCTGGCTTTGAATTAATAAATTTATTCGAAATTGTTCGTAAATGACTTTTTTTACAAAATTCTGTCACTCAAGGCATCAACGTCACTCAAGACAGCGACACTCAAAGCATCAGGGACTGTAATAATAATAGCGAAATATGTTGTATCGCAAAAACATAGCATTTCATCTGGTTATTATCCGGATAAAATTGGTATACTTTAAGTATAAATAATAATATTAAGTAGTATTAATAATATTAATACTAGGGTCGCCAAATGGCAGTCCTATAGACTATAGGCTATAGTCATATAAAGGTCGTTTTCGAATGAGATAGTCAAATAAAGGTCACTAAAATGGCCTGATTCTGGCGTTTACAAACAAGCCTTGCTAAACCAGGCATAATATGAAGAATATTAGTTTAATAACACGATACTAATTAGGTTTTAAACTCACAGTTTAAGCCGATCATAGTAACCAGTTTTTCACCAGTCATATCTTGACAATGTCTTATAACGATACGACGGGTTCATTCCATGCCTTAACTTGTGGAGTTTCCCAAGATATTCATAACCAGAAAGGGAGTTATTTGTGTTGGGCATTTTCTTTTGCTTCCGTTATTGCCGCCGAAATTAGAGAATTTATTCAAAAAGCAAAATTATCAGAAGAAAAACGGGCAAAACTGATGAAATTGGCCGAAAAATTGAACAAAAACGATAATTTGGTGAAAGAGTTGGTGATGCTTGTTGTTCCAAGATCTCCAAAGTTAACACATTCGGATGTTAACATTGCAAAACGACAAGCAGCATACCTTCCAGGACAGGGTTTGAAAATCAACAAAAAGGTTTTTGTCGTTTGTCGACAAAAGCAAAAAGTTGTTGATAATAAGGGTACACCTTATTAATACAGGGTACGCCGTTAACCGTCGACTTTTGGGCTACTTTTTCAGAGCTAACGCCTACACGGTGCGCCGTTGACCATCGAGTTTCCATTAACCGGCCGTTTTATAGTAAATCGTTTTGAATATTTTCTTTTTGTTCTCTAAAATTTGTGTCATACTGTATGACTTATACAACAATATTTTAGCTTTTTCATTGTTCATCTAGTCAAAAAGTATGAAAAAGTATAAAAAATGATATTGATTTGTTCAGAAATCGACCCTATCATCCGTAGCAGTCATAGAAGAGAGTCACATTATAGGAGATCAAATTATAGGAGATCAAATTATTATATAAAAATGCCTATTTGCCATTAACCGGCCACCCTGTTTGCCGGTAACTGTCCAGTTTCGATTTTTCAAAGTTCCCGAAAAAATGGCCTACGCATTGAACCGTTTACCGTACGAAAACCTGTTAACCGTCCCGTTTAAAAAAAACGTGTACGCTTAACGGCGTACCATGTAGAATAATTTCATACTTAATCGTTTATACTAATAGTTTGCAACGAGGTCTTTAGTCTAAATAAAGGTCGGTGGCGCTAAATAAGCGCGGCTTTCTTATGTGAAAAATGTTTTTGCTGCAATAAAGGGCCGATGGTTATATCATTGTTTTCCATATTTAAATATTTCACTAATTTTTTCTCTCCTTATTGTGGGTTTGCCACATAACGATCCAGTCGCCATATACGGCCCGTTTAAAAGACAAAAACAAAAAATTCCTTATTATGGGTTTGCCATACAAGGGCCAGTTTACGCAATTTGTCGACAACAGGTCGACGAAGGCCAAACATGTCAAAAAACGATTTTTCAACCTTGTTCTAGCTGTAGCAGAAAAAATATGCGAAGAATCCCTTTTGATGGGACCCGGCTGGAAACGACTACCGTCCGTCACAGCTATTTTGAACCCAGAAAACTTCCCAAATGTCGAAATAGTTTTTGAAGAAAATGTTTATGATACCAACAATCTTTTGGATATTTCAAAAGCCTTGAACCTAAAGAAACCAGTTGTTGGAATAAAAATTACGCAAGGATTAGAATCTGCCCATGCTATGGTTCTTTTCAAAATAGAAAACGGATATTTTATTTTCAAAAATAGCTGCGGGAATTCGGAAACAGATTTAGAAAAAAGTCCCACAATTATTTTGCCAGTAAATGCCAGTAAAAGGAATTTGTTTTACCAATTTCCTAAGAGTTTTTAGAACTTTGTTTTTCAGTATACATAGTTAGAAATTGTTAAAAACTAGCTGAATTGGTCAAAACTAATACAAGTACCGATCCAGCTTATGCGTGTGAACAATTCTGGGGAATTTCAATTAAACAAAACCCTACTGTATAATTTCCATCTCAGAATATTCAAAGTATACTGTTCTTAATAAATATGTTCAATAAAGATCACCAAATACATTATCTCAACACTGTTTGCTTTACAAAGTTCTAACGACGAAATAATAATTTTACATTCAAAAAAATCACAGAACGTTACCTGTACATCGCATGAATACGAAATTAACACCATTCGATTCGTTATTTTTTTTCTTTATTTTTTATATACACTCCTTGAGGGTTTATGTGCCCATTTCACGACCTGAAAAGTGGACACATTAACCGAAATTGGGCACATAAACCCGCAAGCGTAGACGGAAAACTTTGCTGAAATTTTTTGGGCATATAAACCGACGTTCGGGCTCGTTCTAGATGTGTATCAAAAATCGGTGAATAAACTGTAAATACATATAAAATGTTTTTGTAAAGCTTAAAATTACAAAACTTAATTCAAAATGGCTAAAAAAGAAAAACTTAATTTATCACTTGTCGGTTGATATAAAAAAAAGAGATTAAGTCATTAGCCCCATGCATGGCCATGATTGAAATGACTCAGGTAAGGTAAAAATTACTCAGACTGTGGGCACATAAACCCTCATGCGTGGGCGGGGTTCCTAGAAAACTTTTCCTCAAAAACTGGACAGATAAACCATCCATCGGGGCTTAGTGGACGGCACCGACTAAATTGGTCACATGTCTTTTTGGTCGATGGTAGACTTCGTCTAAAGTATAGTTCGACGCAAAACGGGGGCGAAAATGGATAAAGGTGAGATCGTATAAGGGCAAATTTGGCTAAAGTCAAAAGTGGTAGAAAGTATAAGTGGCCGAAACGCCAAAATGGATAAGGTAGATTTCGTCTCAAAAAAGGGACGAAGTCTACTTTATTCGTCTTACCCTTTCGACCATATAAAAATTGACATGTAAATATATATATATGTAATGCTTTGCAGATAAAAATGATACTGGTCCAAATTTTTCTTAAATAAAAATATCCCTGTCTTTGGTTCGCCAAAAAGGTCGTGTCGCGAAATAAGGGTTTTCAAAACACGAAAGCGATCCCCTGTAATTTAAAATCATTTCTTTAGTATGAGAGACAATTAACCCCCGAAATATTTTTTATTACTAAAAAAATTTTCTCTATCAAGTAAAAAATCCGGAATATCAAATGCCGAGTAATCTCTTTCCTCTTCGCTCAATTTTGCAAATACACCGGATGCGCCGTTATCGGGCCGACACTTTCACCGAAAAACATTTTGTTACATAATAATGGCCAGATAACGCCGCGGCGCACGGCGTAGGCGGACTGTCTCGAAAATTCTCGGCCAAAGACGGCCAGGAGCACGAGCGGGGAATTTCGCAATACCATATTGTTTTTATCCAATCGGAAATCGGCCAGATAACAGCACCATTGGAGAATTGTACAATACACCGGGTGCGCCGTTATCTTATATCCGTTTTCGGTTCTCGAAAAAAGCGGCCCTTATGGGGTAAACGGCCGTTATGGAATTAGGCCCCTCATGGGGTTAATTTGAGAAAAATTGAAATTACAGTCCTATCGCCTTTTTCTTGACACTTTCACATGACTCATAGCCTATGAGTCATAGGGTCTAAAATCTGTCAAGAAAGGGGAAATTTGTCAAGAAAAAGGACATATGTCAAGGTTTGGGAAACCGACTGTTCGACCACCTATTTGAACGGTGAAAATACAGTTTTGAAGAAAATTTTTGTCGAAAAAACGTGTTTAAATGTATTAAAATATGAAACAGTTAAATATAAAACTAGTAAAGTATTGTTTTTTTGAACTTGGTAATGAAATTTCAACAAATTACATATATGGATTTAAAGAAAATTGTCAAGATATGGAAATTTGTCAAGAAAAAGGACACTGACCATATGAATCATAGGGCCTAAAATCTGTCAAGAAACGGGGTTTTTGTCAAGAAAAAGGCTGTAAAGAAAAATGTGATTGGACTGTAAATGGCCTATTTAATATTAAAATGTTTATTTTACGACTATTTCGTAATGATTTATGTGTCAGTCTTGTATTATAATGGTTAATTTCTGACATTTGCATTGAAATGCCTTTTTTTTAGATACATTAATAAAAAACGGCCGTTATGAGATAATCACTTTTTGGAGGAAAAAAGCGGCCGTTATGGGATAAACGGCCATAATAGACGCGCCCCTTATGGAATCAAGGACTGTAGTGTTTTTTTTACTTTCGGTAGAAAAAGAATTTTAGTGCTCGAATTTTTTTTTCAGATGGTTGTAAGGTCGAGTGAGTTTTTTCAAAGTACATTGCGGTCAAGTTAGTTTTTTAGACCTTGGCTGTATAACCAACCCCTGTAGAACTTCCCGCGTGTACTGTTATCTGGCCGGTCTGTCATTAAATAATAACAATAAGGTTTTGCGAAATTACCCGCTCGTGCTGTTATCTGGCCGTTTTTAGCCGCGGATTTTTCAGACAGACCGCCTACGCCCTGCGCCGTTATCTGGCCATTATTACGTAACAAAAGGTTTTTTCGGCGAAACCCGGAATAGGGTTTTTTTTGTTATCCAACTTTATTTTTCCATACCTTGTTTTTTATGGAAAATTACGTCACAAATTATTGCCGTCGTTTAACCAAAAAATATTGATGGTTTCAAGTAGGCATTTTTTTCTTCATCAATTTCGAAATAGTCGAGGTGGAAAACCGTGATAGATTTTTGGTCGAAAGTGGAATAGGAAAAAAGGAGAAAGCGAAGAAAGGGAAACACGGATAAAGGCAAGAATGAATAAATGCTAACAAGAAGAAAGTCGACTTCGAAAAACCGCTAAAGAGGATAAGGTAGAATTTGTCTCAAAAAAGAGACGAAGTCTACCATCGACGAAGTAGACATGTGACCAATTTAGTCGGTGCCTAGTGGACACATAAACCCCGGACACATAAACCCTCAAGGAGTGTATATGTCAAGTAGAAATTTGGATGTTAAAATTTTCCTCGTAATTCCTTAATACTCATTTTATATTGAGCGGGCTCGAAAAATGCTAAAAACTTTTTTTTTTATTTTCGCGTCGCCGGCTGCTGCGATGAGTTAGCGAGAGGAGTGCGGGTAATGTTGGGGTTCACCCCATGCTGACATGTAATAATTCGGGGAAGCGCGGTTTTTCGAGGAAATAACCACCTGCGCCGTTATGTTACCACCCGTTATGTTACCAAAATTCAGTTATGTTACCAGTTTTTTCGGTTTTCTTGTGGTAACATAACGGCGCAGGTGGTGTAGTTTTAGAGAGATTCCTCAAAAAATCGTTTCTCCGAGAAACCCCTTTCTCCGATAAACCCCTTTCCTCCAAAACATTTTGTCTGAAAACCACAATAGTGCACTAGAAAACGTTTTCTTCCAAAAATGTATTCACCACGACCAGTCTGACCCAAACTGAATTTCAACGTCTTTCTCGTTTACTCTGACAACCTAGGATGTCCACAAAAACTTAGTTCTGATCTACTCTGAGGGCTTAGATTCCGTTTTGTGGTCTAATTAGGTTGAAACGGGTTGGTTACCCGAGTTTTACCCGAAACGGGTAATCCCGGGTAACTTACCCGAGTTTTTACCCGTGAAATTGGAATCGAGTTCGACAAGAAAATAAATAAAAATGCCGACCTCTGCACGGCGGCACCAGTGTGGGAAAAGCTGGTCAACAATCGAATTTTTCCCAACGATTCCAACACTGGGCAAAAATTGGGTACAACTTCCGGATTTTCAGTCGCTGTTTTAATCCATTCCGATTACGTCAAAGTACATCTTTTACAAAAAATTTTCTGACGGCGAAAGCATGTTAGCAATATCCGACCAAAATATGCGTAAATTGGGACCAGAGAAGCAATAATTTGTTAAAGTATTATACAAATGCAGTAAAAATGAAAAAGGTCGGGTAATACCCGTGGTTACCCGCGAGTCGGTCACGGTTGGGTAGCAATATTTTTACTCGGGTATTACCCGATTTTTCTATCCGAATTTTACCCGTGCTCAGGTATTACCCGAGTTTTTTCCCGACCTGGTTTCTGGGCTCGGGTATTACCCGACTTTTTATACCCGACTTTTTATACCCGTTTTTACCCGTGCTCAGGTATTACCCGTTTTTTACCCGACCTGGTTTCTAGGCTCGGGTATTACCCGACTTTTTTGCCCGCGAGTAAAACAGTCGGGTCGAGTAAGAAAAAAATGGAATGTGCCGACCTCTGTTGGGGACTTTTCATCAAAGATGAGTCATCATGATGATGCATCATGCTCCTCGATTCACTATTTAATACAAATAAAACATTTTAACTACTGTATGCTTGCAACTTCTTTTACAGTTATTCCCCATGTCAGTGAACGTAAACTTGGGCATATTGAACTTAGTTCGGGGGTAAATTTCTAATTGAAACAATATTTACGGCTTCCTAGTTCTATTTGTGCTAAATATCATTTGATTTGACAACAACATGCAAGAAAAACTCAATTAACTTTACAGTTGGGTCAAAGCTGAACGTGTGAAAGTCTATGTTTTTGAAATATTTGTACAAANCCAAATAAGGGTCGGTTTTTCAAAAACACGAAACCGACCCTTATTTGGCGACCCCCCTGTAGTATATTAATTTAATAATATTAATACTAGGGTCGCCCAATTGCAGTCCTTTTGCCATAGAAAGGTCGTTTTCGAATGAGATAGTCAAATAAAGGTTGTATTAAAGTAACGTCACTAAAGTGGCCTGATTCTGGGTTTTCCAAACAAGCCTTGCTAAACAAGGCATAATATGAAAAATATTAATTTAATAACACGATAGTTATTAGGTTTTAAACTCACAGTTTAAGCCGATTATAGTAACCAGTTTTTCACAAGTCATATCTTGACAATGTCTTATATTATAAACGATACGACGCGTCGCGACGGGTTCATTCCGTTCGTTAACTTGTGGAGTTTCCCAAGATATTCATGACCAGAAAGGGAGTTATTTGTGTTGGGCTTTTTCATTTGCTTCCGTTATTGCCGCCGAAATTAGAGCATTTATTCGAAAAGCCAAATTACCAAAGCAAAAACGGGGAAAACTGATGAACTTGGCTAAAAGATTAAACAAAGAGGACAAGTTAGTGAAAGAGTTGGTAATGCTTGTTGTCCCAAGATCCCCAAAGTTAACACAGTCGGATGTTAACATTGCTCAACGACAGGCAGCATACCTTCCAGGACAGGGTTTGAAAATCAACAAAAAGGTTTTTGTCGTTTGTCGACAAAAGCAAAAAGTTGTTGATAATAATTATACAGGGTACGCCGCGGCGCGCCGTCCACTTGTGGGCTGTTTTTTCGGAGCTAACCCCTACACAGTGCGCCGTTAACCGTCCAGTTTCCATTAACCGGCCGTTTTTTTAGTAAATCGTTTTGAATATTTTATTTTTGTTTCTCTAAAATTTGTGTCATACTGTATGACTTATACAGCAATATTTTAACTTTTTCATTGTTCAATTGAGTCAAAAAGTATGAAGAAATATAAAAAATGATATTGATTTGTTCAGAAATTGACCCTATCATCCGTAACAGTAATAGAAGAGAGCAAATTTCCCTAAAACATCGCCTACGCATTGAACCGTTATCCGTTCGAAAATCTTTTCACCGTCCCGTTTTTTTTTTAATTTTAGTGTACGCTTAACGGCGTACCCTGTATAATAATTTCATAGTTAATCGTTTATACTTATAGTTTACAACGAGGTCTTTAGTCTAAATAAAGGTCGGTGGCGCTAAATAAGCGCCGCTTTCTTATGTGAAAAAATGTTTTTGCTGCATAAAGGGCCAATGGTTATATTATTCTTTCCCATATTTTAATATTTCACTAATTTTTACTCTCTTTATTCTGGGTTTGCCAAATAAAGATCCAGTCGCCATATAAGGCCCGTTTGAAAGACAAAAACAAGCACCTGAAATTAAAGAAAAAATTATAAAAAAAACATAGACGGAACCTCTTCCACAATTGTGGACAAGAGGCCGACAAACACCGAACGCGAAAAATTGTCAAAAACGATTTTTCAACCCTATTTTAGCCGTAGCAGAAAAAATATGTGAAGAATCCTTTTTCATGGGACCCGGCTGGAAACGACTACCGTCCGTCACAGCCATTTTAAACCAAGAAAACTTTCCAAATGTTGAAATAGTCTTTGAACAAAATCTTTATGATACCAATAATATTTCAAGACTCAAAAAAGCTCTATACTTAAAGAAACCAGTTGTTGGACTTAAAATTCCGAAGGCGTCACCAAGTGCTCATGCAATGGTTCTTTGCAAAATCGAATATGGAAATTATATTTTCAAAAATAGCTGCGGGAATTCGGAAACAGAACACGAAAGAAGTCCCATTATGTTGCCGGTCAAAGAAAAAAGGAATTTGTTTTACCGACCCCATACAACTTTTTTTATAAATTTGTTTTTCAGAACTCTATACGCTGTCATCTTCGAATATTATACTTTGTTTCATCGTTTTCGTGTGGTTAAAAAAATAACGTCGCATGGGGTATAACTTATACCGTATAACCAACATTCTAGTTAGAAATATTTAGCTAGAAATTATCTAAAATGGTCAAAACAAATACAAGTACGGATCCAGCTCGAGCGTACGAACAGTTCTGGGGAATTTCAATTAAACAAAAACCTACTTTATAGTTTTCATAACATAATAAAATTCAAAGTTTATTGTTCTAAATAAATATCCACCTTATGCAATAAGTATCACCAAATGCATTATCTAAAGACTGTCAGTTCTACAGAGTAGGCTGTCCCAAGCTTTTTTCAAGGGTCTCCAAATCCAAAACAAAGTATACCAGGTGATAGAGCATGATCCACTGAGAAAAAAATCTCATATTCTGGATGTATATTCTGGATTTGTTATATTGTTTCTGGTATTCCTATAGACTATAGGCTATAGTCAAAAGCTTGGGACAGCCTACTACAGAGGTGGTTCCCAAATATTTAATAGTTGCCAGCGTCCGAATTGGTCTCTTTTATTTCCCGGAGAAAGGTTAATCCGACGAATTTTTTCCACTTCTGACAAATTAAAGTGCTCAAACAGTTTGAGTCAAACTGGGTAAAATTTCGGCTGATTACCCTTTGGCCGAAAAAAAAACCTACCGATACAGAGCCTGCTGAATAGTTGAGACATTTTTTATACTCTGGTTTAAAATATATATTTCATTTTAAATACTTCAAGTAATAATGCTTCTATTAATTTGTTTGTCATATTTTCATCTTTCCTTATCCTCAGTAACAAGTGATACAAATTTTTACACAGAAATTGCACAGCTATAGCCTATAGACTAATATTGCTTTTTGACTATTACGGACGGCAAATTGTACCTTATTATAAGGTCGTAGTCATAATAATAAAAAAACAACCATAAATATCATTTTGATTGAAAAGCTCAATTTGGCTAAAAATCTCATTTTCGGCTAAACATTTTAGTTTTGGCTAAAAATCTTATTTTTGGCTGAAAATCTTATTTTCGGCTAAAAATCTTCTTTTCAGCCAAAAATGTTATTGTCGGCTAAAAATCTAATTTTTTGTTGAAAAATATTTTTGTTAAAAATTTTTAGCTATAAAAATTTTAAACACCCGAATCTGGACGAAAAGAAAGTTAGAGGAAATGTATACTCCAGGTCCTGAGTCCAGGACCAACTGAAATATCAAATACTGATTTTATGCTTACACTATATCATAATATTTGTATTTTACACATTTTACTTAATTTTAAATATAATTTAAGAAAATTATTTCGCAGAATGAGGCTTTCAACTGAAATTGAAAGAGACGCGGTCGCTGCAAAGATATTTTATAGTGATACTGATTTACAGTTTTTACAGAAAAATAAATTGCCCATTTTGAATATACAAAATGCCCGTTTCTTTACATTTAAATCTACGGTTTGCGTTGTTTTTTGCTTACGTTGCGTTTTTTCTTACTTTAGGTCTAAATTAAAGGCGAATCCTAAATCAGTCAACTACCTACGTTTCACCTCTTGTTTCAATTACGCCTACGTTAAATTGTGTGAGGTTGTCGGGCAAGCGCCTCGTGTCCACTATTACTAGCNACTCACGCTACAGTCTATTGACTAGACTAAGTTGATTAAAAAAACGAAAAAATAGAAACGGAGAGACGCAACAGAGAAAAAAATTCTGTCTCACGATCGCCGCCATTGTTGTTGTTTGATTTAGCTAAATGAAAGCCGTAAGATTTAACCAAAATAAAAGGCTCTAAACGAGCCTCTTATTTTATATAAAATTTACATTCTATAACGACACGAACTTTTATTGTGGGTATACTGATCTTTATGCGTACCAAACAAGAACCAAAGTTTCCTGGGAAGTTTATAAAACATTTCGTCAATTAGACTTGAAATTAAACCTGTTTAATACTTGGGATGCTATTGTAGTTGTGATCACTTGTTCTTGCTACGAAATTTGGGAAAACTTTCAACTATTTGAGGTAAAAATTTTCGCCAAAATTTGTTTATTGTGTTTCAAACATACATGTAGTCGAATTTGACAAACTGATTACAAAAATGTATAAAAAAACTTTGATTTGAAAACACATACAGTCCCGACCCCCTTAAGTGCCGCGACCCCCATAAGTGCCGCGTTTTTTTCGATTTAAAAAAGAACCTCATAAGTGCCGTTTTTTCAATTTAAAAATTATCTTCATTTTTTGTTATTTAGCTTGAAAACAACAAAGTTCCAGATAATTTGTTAACAAATAGTTTTATACAGTTTATGATTGACAATCCGCAGGAAACATTCACCGGGGTCGCGGAAATGTTCAGTTGAGGGTTAGAAAGACAGGTGAGATTAGTAAACGGCTTCACATTTTGAGTCTAAAAATTTCTGCTGCAGCGTGCAAGTCGCACAACGATTAATTTAAATAACCTTAATGAAGTGGTCGTTTTAACCGCCCTGTAAACCGAAAACAAGTTGCGAAGTAGGGTGAGTCAGGTATTTTTCAAAAATTTTGTTGCCGGTACAACTAGCGGAGAATTGTTAGCTATCAAAAAGACTACCAAACAATCATCAATCGCTGACGTTTTAAATAACAATGAACACAAATGAACCAAAAAGTTGTTTTCAAGCTAAAAACAAATAAATATTAGCAAAAATATCGTTTTTTTTATCTAAAACATGGCCCTTTAAGTCGAAGGACCCCCATAATGCCGCGACCCCCGTAAGTGGGGTATTCTCATAAAAGACATCTTTTTTAGAAGTACGAGTGGACATCGCCGGATAAATGTCTATATGTTTTTTTAATGCTGAATGACGAATTTCCACGAGAAACATCCTTAACAGAGGAAAAGCACAAAAGTCTCCTCCTTATCTTTCGAATATGGCGTTTGATTAAATCCAAAAATAGCGACAAAAAGTTCAATGAAATTATTCTACATTCAGATGTTACTGGTATGAGATTGATACAGAACATGACCGCTTTTTGCAAAGATGTTTTTTGGTTTAATATTAGACCGTTGTTTGGTGATTGTTTCGAGATGTTGGAATATATCAAATTAGGATCCACAAATGGGTTTGTTAATTTGACGTTATTTGATCCTATGGTACCATTTCTTTATGAGTATCCCGGCAATAAAAAACAACTTTTGATGGAACTCCTTGGCCAAGGTTGGAATCCACTATTCCATTATGATAAGGCACCAGTCGAAGGCACCGTTTTTCAAAAATTTGTAATTGTTCAAAATAAAAAAAAGGAAAAATTGGTTTCAATATCATCTTAAAATATGCCGACACGGAATACTAGAAACGCTCGGCCAATTTTCATGAAACTCAACCGGTAGCATTCCCGAACGGAAAAAATTGATTTTTTTATTTTTGTTATTGATTTTTAACGCGATTTTAAATTGCTTGTCGAATTTTTTTTTCATTAAACTTATACTATAGCAATAAAGACTGTGCCCCGTAGAAAACTTTCTGAGGGTTCAATTAAACCTGAAGGCAGATGGTTATTTTGTTTCCAAATCGTCCATTTGTAGCCACACTTGTGGCCAATCGTGCTCCGACCAGCTTGAGAAGTTTGTGATTGGAACTAAAAATAATGGGGTTCGAATTCCGATGGAAAATATAAACTTAATAGGAAAGGGGGGCACTAGCCAGGTCTTTAAAGGCGTCCTTCATGGAACACAAATAGCGGCAAAAGTGATTGATGTTACAAATTCGTATCGAACAAAGATTGACATTTATACCTCTCATATGGCTCAAATTACGGACGGTTTTTTGGGTATAAGTGCCGAAGCTTATGATCACAAAAAATTCAACCATCAAAACATTTTACCAATTAGAGAATTTTGGATACAGCCTAGGGACGTAAATGACCATTGCAAAGTTACAATCACACCCTGATTTCTGCTCATTCGATGATGGTCTTGTGATTTGAGCGTAATAATTACGCGTACATGAATACGCGCAATTATTACGCGCAATTACGCGCAATTGCGGATTTCTTTTTCAACCTTTTTCAATTCTATCGAAATTGTGCGCCTTTTTGCCACATTTTTGCTCTTTAGCTCCCAGGGGGAAGTGCGTGTATATAGACACACAATTTGTTTTTTTCGACGATTTAAGACCCCCTTGAAATTTCAAACATCTCTCTAGGAGGCCCTAGTGGCCAAATCAATTTCTGAATAGGCAGATTGACGTAGTTTGACGAGTTCCACAACTTGGTTTTACCAGTTTTTTTTGTTTTGAATTATTGTAAATTTGTGTGTGTATATAAACACGCATTTCCCCTACGGGTTCCCAAAAACTCCTTCCCCCTGAGTGTTAAGACACAAACCTGCACTGGTTTCATAATTTGTTGCGCGATTACATTGAAAAGGCAAAAGTAGGTCGGAAATAAGGGTTTGCAGAAAGAGAATTATGACCCGAAGTCCAAAATCTCTCAATATGCTTCAAGTCAATTAAGTTTACGTTACAAGCACGCTTTTTACATCCTTGATTCAGTTGCTCAATCAAAAGTCTATTTATCTTGTTATCGCGACTCCTCTGTGCCACATGACCCTTCGCGACTGGGTTGAAAATTCTTGTTGGAGAAATTGCTGGAATTTTCTAAAATTGAAGAGTATGTTCCTGCAAGTCATTCGGGGATTAGAACATATGAAATCAAAGGAATATATTCACCAAGACATAAAGAAAAGTAATATTTTAATCGACTTTTCTGGCAATGCAAAGATAACAGACTTTGGATTGCATGGAGTGACTCCACTGTACTGTGCTCCAGAAACTTTAAGCGGGAAAAATGTGGTCGAAAAAACAGATATCCATGGCCTTGGAGTGACTATTTTGACCAGGGCTTGGCACGCGGCTTATATAAGCCATGGCTTAGCTTGGCTTACGTAAGCTAAGCTAAGCCAATGATATTTCTGGCTTCCCAAAAATAAGCCAAGGCAAAATTACGTCTTAGTTTTGGTAAGCCAAGTAAGCTAAGCGAATGGTCTTTTCTGGCTTACATAAGCCAAGTAAGTCAAGCCAAACTACATTTCTGGCTTACATAAGCCAAGCTTAGGTTAGCTAAGCCAACCATTTACATTGGCTTATGTAAGCTAAGCCAAGGTAAGCCAATACGTAATTCTGGCTTAGGTGAAGTAAGCTAAGCTATTTAAAGCCAATTGAAAAAATGGCTTATATTTTATAAGTTAAGCTAAGCCAAAATATAAGCCGAATTTGCCGAGCCCTGATTTTGATGAGTATATTCGAAGAGGACACTGCGATCAGTCTTTTACGAGAACCAACGAAACACGCTAAACTAACGCGGTCTGCGCCATTATTTTCCGTTTCTGAAAATGACCCAATTCTTTCGCTGGTAAAATCGATGGTGCAGGCAGGGTTCGGCAACAATCAGGTGGCCTTTCTAGTCCAACTCAACTCGTCTCGTCACTTCTTGAACTAGGCAGCCGAGGCGAGGCGAAATTCTTAAAATTTGGGACCTCGAGGCTAGTCAAGTAGTACTTGACTCAAGTACAACTGAATTGAAATTTCGGAGCTCGAAAGGAAAGCCGAGCACAGCTCATTATTTTTCTACAAGGTGAGGTAATATAAATGCTAAGCCGTTTTTTGGTGACTGATATTCGCTCAGCGCACTCGCTAATCAAAAACGGCTTAGCATCTATATTACCTCACCCTGTACCTTATGCCGACCCCTAAGTTTAGGTGGATCCTATGCGTAGGCCAAAAATGAAAAAGGTAAAATCGAAATTAAACAAAATTAACTCTACAAAATATAATTATCGACTAAATGGAGCGGACTGTGAAATAAGCTTCCAAAATCAGTATAATACAACAAGGAAGGTTTAAACTAATTAAGTGTTCTATATTTGGTCAAAGTCCTTGACTATTAGTAAGTTTTAGACTTTTAAAAAGAAGCCAAACTTGTATTGTCAAATATAACTTAATATAACATTTATTGTCAAGTAATTTATGTATGGACAAATACAGAGCATTTCGTCTGGTTAGTTTTCGGATAAAATCAGCGTACTTTATATAAGGGTCGTTTTCGATAAAGGATGTACTTCAGTAACGCCAGTAAAATCCTTATTTGAAAATCCCTTTGGACCAAATTATTAATACCATACTAAATAGGTTTTAAACTTGAAGTTTAAGCCGTTCATAGTAGTCAGTTTTTCACAAGTCATAACTTGACAATGTCTTATAACGATACAATGAGTTCATTCCATTCGTTAACTTGTGGAGTTTCAAAAGATATTCATGACCAGAAAGGGAGTTATTTGTGTTGGGCATTTTCTTTTGCTTCAGTTATTGCCGCCGAAATTAGGGCATTTATTCGAAAAGCTAAATTATTGGATCAAAAACGGGCAGAATTGATGGAATTGGCCGAAAAATTAAACAAAAATGATAATTTGGTGAAAGAGTTGGTGATGCTTGTTGTTCCAAGATCTCCAAAGTTAACACATTCGGATGTTAATATTGCAAAACGACAGGCCGCATTCCTTCCAGGCCAGGGTTTAAGAATCGAAAAAAGGCTTTTGTTGTTTGTCGACAAAAGCTAAAAGCTATTTATAATAAACTGTTGATTTCATAATATATTTCCATATATTTCACTGGTTTTTACAAGTAATTGCGTAAAGTAACAACTCTAAAAATTCCGTATTCTGGGTTTGCCAAATAAGGATTCAGTCGCCATATAAGGGCCAGGTTACACAATTTTTCAACAACAGGACGACAAGCGACCAACGTCAAACATGTCAAAAACGATTTTTCAACCAGGTTGTAGCTGTAGCAGAAAAAATATGTGAGGAATCTTTTTTGATGGGACCCGGCTGGAAACGACTACCGTCCGTCACAGCAATTTTAAATCCAGAAAACTTCCCAAATGATGAAATAGTTTTTAAAGAAAATGTTTATGATACCAACAATCTTTTGGATATTTCAAAAGTCGAAAAGGCCTTGGACCTAAACAAACCAGTTGTTGGAATCAAAATTACAAAAGGAGTCGAATCTGCCCATGCTATGGTTCTTTGCAAAATCGAAAACGGATATTTTATTTTCAAAAATAGCTGCGGGAATTCGGAAACAGATTTAGAAAAAAGTCCCACGATTATTTTGCCAGTAAAAGTAAAAAGGAATTTGTTTTACCGACTTCGTATGGTATTTTAGAACTTTGTTTTCAGTATACATAGTTAGAAATTGTTAAAAAAAATTGGTCAAAACTAATACAAGTACCGATCCAGCTTATGCGTTTGACCAATTCTGGGGAATTTCAATTAAACAAAACCCTACTGTATAATTTTCATCACATAATATTCAAAGTATACTGTTCTTGATAAATACAATGTTCAATAAACATCACCAAATAAATTATCTCAACAATGTTTGCTTTACAAAGTTATAACGACGTTAGACTAATGTCAACAGGCGTTAGACTAGCGTTAACAGGCTCCTGTTTACTAGTTTATTTATTTACATCGAGCAACATTTTGCTGCATCATGCTGACGGTTATAATTCGGGGAAGCGCGGTTTTTCGAGGATATGATTTTTAGGGAGATTCCTCGAAAAACCATTTCTCCGAGAAACGTTTTCCCCGATAAACCCCTTTCTTCGAAGAACATTTTGCACGAAAACAACAATAGTGCACTACAAAAAGTTTTCTTCAAAAATGTACAGAGGGTAGGCCAATTCCGGAACGCTTCGCGATTTTGAGCCAAAGTCCCCTTTTGTTCCAGAATTGGACTTTTAGCCCAAAAACCGTTCCGGAATGGGACTTCAAATACTTTTTTCCGGTAACTGTTCCGGAATGGGGTGTTTCGAAATTGGCCTACCCCCTGTATTCACCGCGACCAGTCTGACCGAAACTGAATTTCAACGTCTTTCTCGTTTACGCTGACAACCTAGGATGACCACAAAACCTTAGTTATGATCTACTCTGAGGGTTTAGATTCCGTTTTGTGGTCTACTTGAGTTGAAACGGATTGGTTACCTGAGTTTTACCCGAAACGGGTAATCCCGGGTCATTTACCCGAGTTTTTACCCGCGAAATTGGAATCGGGTTGGAAAATAAAATGAATAAAAATGCCAACCTCTGCACGGCGGCACCAGTATGGGAAAAGCTGGTCAACGATCGAATTTTTCCCAACGCTTCCAACACTGGGCGTGTTTAAATCCATTTCGATTACGTCAAATTACATCTTTGACCAAAAATTTTCTGACGGCGAAAGCATGTTAGCAATATGCGACCAAAATATGCGTAAATTGAGGACCAGAGAAGCAATAATTTGTTAAAGTATTATACAAATTTTGTAAAAACGAAAAAAATCGGGTAATACCCGTGGTTACCCGCGAGTCGGGTACGGTTGGGTAGCAACATTTTTGCTCGGGTATTACCCGAATTTTACCCGTGCTCAGGTATTACCCGATTTTTTACCCGACCTGGTTTCTGGGCTCGGGTGTTACCCGACTTTTTTTCCCGTTTTTACCCGTGGGTAAAACAGTCGGGTCGGGTAAAACAATGGAATGTGCCGACCTCTGTTGGGGACTTTCCATCAAAGATGATTCATCATAATAATGATGCATCATGCAGCATGACTCATGCACCTCGATTCACTATTTTATACAAATAAAATATTTTAACTACTGTATGCTTGCAACTTCTTTTAGAGTTATTCCCCATGTCAGTGAACGTAAACTTGGGCATATTGAACTTAGTTCGGGGGTAAATTTCTAATTGAAACAATATTTACGGCTTCCTAGTTCTATTTGTGCTAAATATCATTTGATTTGACAACAACATGCAAGAAAAACTCAATTAACTTTACAGTTGGGTCAAAGCTGAACGTGTGAAAGTCTATGTTTTTGAAATATTTGTACAAATATTCCGGCGAAAAATATTCACAATTTCATAGTGCCTTCCAAAAATGATTCAATTCAAGAGAAAAGAGATATACTGATTTGCTAAAATACTTTTGAACTTGAGAAATTTTTTCTTAATCAACTTTTTTGGTAAAATATATTAAAAAATATGTAAGATCAATGCAAACTAAACTTTGTTGCGGCGTTTCTCCGAGAAATACGTTTCTCGGAGAAAAAGATTTTTGGATAAAATTTTATTGGGAGAAAAAGATTTTTGGATAAAATTTTATTCGGAGAAAAAGTTCTTCGGAGAAAAAGTTCTTTGAAGAAAAAGTTCTTAGGAGAAAGTCTTTTTCGAAAAATTTCTCTCAAAAAAATATCCTCTAAAATATTTTTTTCGAGAAACCTTATAAATGGAAAGGGAAATTTCCATTTATAAAATTTTTCGACGAAAATGTTATTTGGACTCCAAATTTTGAAGAAAAGGTTTCTGTAGAAACTCATTTTTGGCAAAAGTCAGGAATTCGCCTTATCTTTATTATTCATTTGGAATTTTGATTGATAAATATTTTCTTAGGTACATTTTTAGTTTTAGGTTCCACCGATTTGACCACATATAGAAAATCTAGAATATTTACAAAATTAAGAACTTCAATACTTTTTTTTTGAAAAACCAGGCGTTTTAATATAACAAATGTCAAACGAAATATGTTCTAAAGTAGCTGGTGTAGTACTATTTACGTCACCCGATTGCTTTCGTAGTTGTTTTCTCCAAAATATTACGATACCAATAATAATACAAGACTTGTTTTTTTGAAAATTCGTTCACTAAATAAATGCGATTCGGAAATCAAGTATTTTTATAAGGTATTTAAATTTGAGTGACGGCCTAGGAAATTATTAATCAATTACCTGGAAGGTATTGTATCGAGCTAATCATGTGAATTAAAATTTTCAATGAAATTATGAGTGTACTAAATAAACAAAAGAGACACATTAGAGATACTGTATCATTGGTTTATATTGTTAATAATAATATTAATAATTTAAATATACAAAAGAGACACTGAATTGTTTTTCAATTCGTAATACAGTAGCTGCAGCCGTAAGGTGCGCTCTTAATGAACATCCACGTGGGGTAAAATAACGTGCTTCGCGCTTTCGCAAATTTTGTATTTTAATAGGCTTAGAAACTAGAAAAGCGAGAAGGCCGTTATTATACCTCATAATTTTATCACTTGAAAGATCGTGCATCGGACAAGGCACATCATGAATTTCTGCTGATGAAAAAATTTCATTACAAAATTTTTTTATCTTTGACTTTAAGGGGTTAAAAATTTATTATTAAAAATTTTTGAGCAAAAATGTCAAAAAATTTCACTAAAAAACCTCGTAACAGCAAGATCAATTTAAATGCGTTCATTCTATAAAAAAACAAATCAAAAAATTGGATCAAATTGGATGTTTTTAACGAGGTCTCGAAGAAATAAAAAAAAATTCGACAATTTTTTCTTTAGCATAAATTCTCAAAAATGTCTTCTTAACTGTCATGCACCACCGACATCCACCACCGTCATGCACCGTTTGGACCAAATTTGGTCCAAACTTGTTTTAATGATTACATCAAAACTACTTTGCCGATTTCAAAAATTTCAACGGATTATTAAACTTTCATATGTCTTCTAAATAATTTATTTATATATATAAATCAAAAATTTTAACTAAGGTTGTTTTTAANCTAAAGTAGCTGGTGTAGTACTATTTACGTCACCCGATTGCTTTCGTAGTTGTTTTCTCCAAAATATTACGATACCAATAATAATACAAGACTTGTTTTTTTGAAAATTCGTTCACTAAATAAATGCGATTCGGAAATCAAGTATTTTTATAAGGTATTTAAATTTGAGTGACGGCCTAGGAAATTATTAATCAATTACTTGGAAGGTATTGTATCGAGCTAATCATGTGAATTAAAATTTTCAATGAAATTATGAGTGTACTAAATAAACAAAAGAGACACATTAGAGATACTGTATCATTGGTTTATATTGTTAATAATAATATTAATAATTTACATATACAAAAGAGACACTGAATTTCACACTGAACATATTTTTCAATTCGTAATACAGTAGCTGCAGCCGTGAGGTGCGCTCTTAATGGACATCCGTTTACAGTTTACCACATGAGTCATGCGGCATGAGGTAAAATAACGTGCTTCTCGCTTTCGCAAATTTTGTATTTTAATACGCTTAAAAACTAGAAAAGCGAGAAGGCCGTTATTATATCTCATAGTATGAGGCTCATACTGTTATCACTTGAAAGATGGTGCATCGGATAAAGCACATAATCAATTTCTGCTGATGAAAAAAATTCATTATGAAATTTTTTTATCTTTGACTTTTAGGGGTTAAAATGAGCAAAAATGTCAAAAAATTTTACTAAAAAACCTCGTAACAGCAAGATCAATGGCCTGTTTCAGATTAAAAAAACTCGATTTTTTTTTTTGGCTGAAGACTTCAATATTATATTATTTAAATGCGTTCATTCTATAAAAACCAAATCAAAAAATTGGATCAAATTGGATTTTTTTTTAACGAGGTCTCGAAGAAATAAAAAAAAATCGAAAATTTTTTCTTTACAGGGTGAGGGAATATAGATGTTAATCCGTTTTTTGCTGAGTTATATTCGCTCAGCGTACTCGCGAACCAAAAACGGATTAGCATCTATATTCCCTCACCCTGTAGCATAAATTCTCAAAAACATCTTCTTAAATAATTCACTTTTACTTTTTGGGGTCAGAATCAGCACAAATGACATGTTACGGTTAACTGCGTACCGTGTGTAGTAACTAAACGTAAAAGATGTGTGTTAAAAGTTCCGTAAAAAAATTGGTCCTTAGAAACTGTCATCTGTTACATTTTTTTTCCGCAACGCAGTTTGATCGCCGCGCTCACAAGAGTTAACTCACCTGAATTTCGACACCATTAATGAAATAATGTCGGTTATACTAACATTAATTTTTTTAAAGATCAGCTCTTTTTAACGATATTTTTGAAACATTTTCGTCACAAGATGTATTTCTTATCTTGATTATGTGAACGTTAATTATTTCAAGATTTTTTTTAATTTGATATTGTGTTAAATAATTCTCAGATGTTTTGTTCTCACGAGTTTCAAAAACAGAGATTTACAGTACAGTCTGCGGTCTCTAGATGTGCATTTTTGATTTCCGAAAAACGTGCACATCTAGAGGTACATTTAAAAATAGTGTGAAAAGGTGCACGTCCAGAGGTATTTAGAAATTCTTGAAAAAAATCTCATCTAGGGACCCCTGACTGTATATCATATACGGATTTACAAAAATACTTGATCCACTTACGCAGTGATGCTTTTTTTTTTCTTTCGAAATTTTTTTTCGAAAATGTCTTTTTCAAAAATATGATTTTTTTATTGTGAAAATATTGATTTTTTTGAAAGATATTTTTTTTTTTTTTGAAAAATATTGATTTTTTTTTTTTGAAAAATATTGATTTTTTTTTTGAAAAATATTGATTTTTTTTTGAAAGATATTGATTTTTTTTTGAAAGATATTTTTTTTTTTGAAAAATATTTTTTTTTATTTGAATGATATATATATTTTTTTTTTGGAAAGCATTTTTTTATTTTCAACGTATTTTTATTGTATGTTTTATCATATCGTTCATCGTATTTTTAAGGCGTATTTTTTGTTGTATGTTAATCATTTCAAGCTTATTTAAAATCAAATATTGTGTTAAATCATTCTCAAATGTTTTGTTTTCAACAGCTTTTTTTTTGTTTTTCGCATCAAAGCCGGAAGAATGGGAACTTGAACTGTAACTGAACTCAACAAGTCACCCGGGTTCAGAGTCTTTATATTTGGATTTGTTCTCGCGAAAAAAAAATATGATGACAAAAAAAAAATAATTTTAGAGAAAAAAGACAGAGAAAAACGTAAGCTGAGTTATATATTATATATTTTTTTTGAATATAAAGTATAACTTATTGCTAGGGAGATCAAAAAATAGGTGAATCATCAGACACGGCGAAAAATATAGATTTTGCTGAAAACGACATTATTTGAAACATATTGAGGCCGCCGTATAAATCGAGAAAACAAAATAAAGGAAGACTACTTAGAATAAATGGCGCTAGAGAGCATTTTATGGCCTCATAAACGCTTGTTCGATTCTGACGTAGATTGAATACGAGAAGTTTTGTCGCTAGAGAGCATTTTATAGCATCATAAATACGCATTTTTAATGTTAATTTTAGCCGGTTTGTTATATATCGGGTCGACTTTCTTTATTTTAGCCAAATATTAATCAGCGAAAAACATTAACGGGTCCAAAAGGGGACCTCAAAAGTTTTTATTGAGATAGAAAAAACGATTACAGTCCTTAACCATTTATCGGACGTTTTTGGTTCTTGAAAATAGCGTCCGATAAATGAGCATCGTCACATAATATGTCTTTTTTATTAGAATGACCCAATTTTGGCCAAAAAAGCGTCCGATAAATGAGTAAGCGTCCGATAAATGAGTAAGCGTCCGATAAATGNTTGAACAAATATTTTAGTCCAAAACACTAAATAGCTACAATTTAGTATTTGTTACTTTAATAGCTCAGGGGTTACAAAATAACGTGCAATTATAATGTAAAATAATTTTCATACAAATTTTAGTTACTGTATCAAATTTCAAGATATTATTATCCTAGAAAAAATCAATATTTAGATTAGAGAAATTTGTACTATATGCTTGGGTTCTTTTGGTCCAGTTTGAGCCCGACGGGTTAATACAGAAAACAATTAATCCTTAAAAAAACGTGATTTCGGTGGTTAATTTATAATCCGTTGTCCGTTTTACTTTATCACTGACCGTTAACGAATAATATTGAATCAAAGCGCCCTTGGACCAAATTTGGTCCAAACAGTGCATGACAGTTAAATAATTCACTTTTACTTTTTGGGGCCAGAATCAGCACAAATGACATAAAATGTTGAACAAAGGGAAAATTTAGAGTAAAAAATTTTTTATACAATTTTGATAGACGGTTAACTGCGTACCGTGTGTAGTAACTAAACGCAAAAATGTGTGCTCAAATTTCCGTTAAAATATTTGTTCCTTAGAAACTGTGTCATCTGTTACATTTTTTTCCGCAACGCAGTTTGATCGCCGCGCTCACAAGAGTTAACTCACCTGAATTTCGACACCATTAATGAAATAATGTCGGTTATACTAACATTAATTTTTCTAAAGATCAGCTCTTTTTAACGATATTTTGAAACATTTTCGTCACAAGATGTATTTCTTATCTTGATTATGTGAACGTTAATTATTTCAAGTTTTTTTTTTAATTTGATATTGTGTTAAATAATTCTCAGATGTTTTCTTCTCACGACTTTCAAAAAAGAGAATTACAGTACAGTTTGCGGTCTCTAGATGTGCATTTTTTATTTTCGAAAAACGTGCACATCGAGAGGTACATTAAAAAAATAGTGTGAAAAGGTGCACGTCCAGAGGTATTTAAAATTCTTGAAAAAATCTCATCTAGAGACCCCTGACTGTATATCATATACGGATTTACAAAAAAAACTTGATATATATTTTTTATAATTGATCCACCTACGCAGTGATGCTTTATATAATAAAAAATCTTTTTGATAAAATATTTGGAGTAAATTTTTTTTTTTTCAAATGTTTCTTTCGACAATTTTTTTCGAAAATGTCTTTTTCAAAAATATGATTTTTTATCAAAAATCAAAAATTTTTATCAAAAAAATCATATTTTCGAAAAAAAAATGTCGAAAGAAACATTTGAAAAAAAAAATTACTCCAAATATTTTATCAAAAAGATTTTTTATTATATAAAGCATCACTGCGTAGGTGGATCAACTATAAAAAATATATATCAAGTATTTTAAAAAATATTGACTTTTTTTTTAAGATATTTTTTTTTTGAAAAATATATTTTTTTGTTTTTTGAAAAAATATTTTTTTATTTTCAGCGTATTTTCAACGTATTTTTATTATATGTTTTATCATATCGTTCATCGTATTTTTTGTTGTATGTTAATCATTTCAAGCTTATTTAAAATTAAATATTGTCTTAAATCATTCTCAAATGTTTTGTTTTCAACAGCTTTTTTTTGTTTTTCGCATCAAAGCCGGAAGAATGAGAACTTGAACTGTAACTGAACTCAAAAAGTCACCCGGGTTCAGAGTCTTTATATTTGGATTTGTTCTCGCGAAAAAAAAAAATATGATGACAAAAAAAAATAATTTTTGACACACAATAAAAAAAATAATTTTAGAGAAAAAGACAGAGAAAAGCGTAAGCTGAGTTATATATTATATATTTTTTTTTTGAATATAAAGTATAACTCATTGCTAGGGAGATCAAAAAATAGTTGAATCATCAGACACGGCGAAAAATATAGATTTTGCTGAAAACGACATTATTTAAAACATATTGAGGCCGCCGTATACATCGAGAAAATAAAATAAAGGAAGACTACTTAGAAGCAATGGGCGCTAGAGAGCATTTTATGGCCTCATAAACGCTTGTTCGATTCTGACGTAGATTGAATACGAGAAGTTTTGTCGCTAGAGAGCATTTTATAGCATCATAAATACGCATTTTTAATGTTAATTTTAGCCGGTTTGTTATATATCGGGTCGACTTTCTCTGTTTTAGCCGAATATTAATCAGCGAAAAACGTTAACGGGTCCAAAAGGGGACCTCAAAAGTTTTTATTGAGATAGAAAAAACGATTACAGTCCTTAACTATTTATCGGACGTTTTTGGTTCCTGAAAATAGCGTCCGATAAATGAGCACAAATTGTGCAATTTGCGTTTCCGAAAAACGTGCACAAATTAGCAGTCGTGCACAATTTGGCAGTCGTGCACAATTTGGCAATCGTGCACAATTTGAGGGTGCACAATTTGAAAGCCGGGACTGTACTAATTTTTCTTCGTGCCTATTGGGTACTTTCTGAAATGCATTATATGCATTTTATTTTTTTAACACAGTCGCCTTGAATTCATGACGTCATTGTGTTAATAAAGATGAAAACAACTAGTTCAGTAGATTTCCATGTTAAAATCATGTCGAAGGGCACAGTAAAATTGGTACAAAGTGTAACGAGAACAAAAAAAGAGAATTTAACGGAAATCTTTCAAATTTGGGAAAAAAAACTCTCACTTTGCACTTTATACCTACTCAAACTACTGTTTCAGCATATTACATAATATCGAAATTTCAACACATTGAGCATCATATGAGTCATAAGATTGTCTAATGACTCATAAGATTATGTTTTCGCCTAGTCATAAGGTCTGACTAGGTTATAAGATCAGGTCTCATTTGATTTTGAAAAAAAAAACGGACTACAGTCACTACACCGTATGCTTTGATATATTTTTTTTGTCAACGTAAAGGGTAACGGCGTTCATTTTTCGTTCTCGTGATCGTCATCGTAAAACCCTCGTAAAAACACGGTGTTTTCCTTATTAATTTATTAACGGAATAAAACAGAAAATAGAGAAGGACTTTTCGAAATCACAATAAGAACCATATAATCAGAGAATCAGAAAACTGTTCATATCTCCCCATCGCTCAAATGGGACGCGAAGATTAAATGCTGATTTTGTAGTCGGACATTATATTAAATGAAATTCAATTAGAGAGATTTTTTTTTCTTTTACATGCCAAAATCTAAGTAACGTCCGGCGAAAATCAAATTCACGGGTTTTTTGGGTCCAAATAATTTTCAGGGGAGCGCCGAGTAAGAGTAGGTTTCGTGTTTTTCGAAACATATGCTTACTTGGCTCGACCATTTTTTTGCTACCAACATTTTAGAGATATAGCACTATGAATCATAGTCTATGATAGTTATTTCTATCAGATTTTTGACGAAGATTACTAATATCTAAATTTAAACTCTAATAAATGAAATTTGATCCCCTCTGGACACTTTCAAGAATATAAAATATGACCCCTTTTTGATCAAAATGGGGTCAAATTTCAAGTTCGTTAAAAGGAACCGTTATTCGACCATATTTGACCTCTTTTGAATACTTTTTGACCAAAAATTTCTGAAAAGAAAAGAAGCCGAAAAATGGAAACTAATTTATACCCTTTTTTAGAAAGTTTGGAATATGAAATCAATGTGTTAACATAGCACCCCAGCGGATCGTTCTTTTTGATAACTTTCACGGAAATCCGGAACTATCATTTTTTTCAATTCTCGTCTCGTTTAAAAATTCAGTTCTAGAAAAAGAGTGAAAAACGCCCAATTTTCATGGTGAACTCTGTGTATAAAGCAGTTTATTGGAAATAAAAAAAAAATGTCCGAATAATTTACGTTATAAAATTATATGTAAAAAATCTTTGAAAGGCAGAGTGATATGATAGCCGATAAATTATCTGTGGATATAATGTGAAAGTAACGTCACTCCCCGGGGATACCCCTGCGCGTTATATGCCGTTATATCATTCAATAGTATTGCATAGTAGATTTTCAAGTATTGAACGTTTATCACAATAACACTTGAACCAAAATAATTGAAGCCAATCTTTTATTTTTTTTTCATTTTTTGCCTATTTTGAATCTGAAAGCGACACTTTTTGACAATCATCATCAAAAAAAGGAAAATTGAAGAGCGCATATCGGCAAACAAATATTTTGTTTTTTCTAACAAACGAAAATAGACAACCAGAGCTAAAATTATAGAGAAAATCAGAAATTTCGTTACAAATAACACCAAACACCCTAAGTTTCCATAAAAATGATTTCGAATTATCTTACCCATGCCCTAGCCAATTATCGTAACAAAATTCGACTGTCTTAACATTGTTGGGCAAACCACTTGTTAATATAACTGATTAGGTTGTGTCTAGAAGTACTACTCTGCGCTATACATGAATTTCCGCCGTCTTTTCCCCGTATTTTCTAGATGGCAATATTCGAGTTTTTGACGTGCTCAAAACTCAAGTTTTGGTAGCTAGGAAACACGAAAGAAAAAACCGGCAGAAATTCATGTAAAACGCGAGTAAAACATTCCTACCCCTCGTTTCACATGAATATCCGCTGGAAAAAAAGGCATTTTTGTTTTACTTAATTTCTAGATTCAACTTGTCTCTACAAAAAAAAAATAGAATAAAATAATGGAAAAAGAGTGTTAGAGTCAACCATTTAGAAATTAATTTTAAAAAAATGTCTTTTTTCAGCGGATATTCATGTGAAACGACGGGTAGCAAAACCGAATTTTTTTTTAATTACAAAAATCAATCTTTTTGACCAATTTTTATAATAATTCGAAAACCTCAAACAGTAGTGGTGATATTAAATTGGGGTGTATTGGTTGATATACACCACATGCGCCGTTATCGGGTCAAAATTTTGACTACAATTTTCTAGATACCCGGTCTACTAATCGAGCAATTTTTTTCTCAAAATGTGGAGCGGATAACGCGCAGGTCCTTAATTTTTTTACAAAATCGGAAGCAACAGTAATTTCACTTTTTTGTTGAAATTGTGATATCCCAAATTGTAACGAAAAATACAACAATTGTATTTTATGAATTTCATAATGCTTTCTATAATGTACAAATTTTATTTGTATTATATAAGTTACCAATTTATTTTCACTAACCTTGACTGTTTAGATAATTTGTGAAAAAAACAAAAATGATTGCACCTGAAACCAGAAATGACGACCAAATTGAACAGGTAAAACATATGTTGTATATTTTGTTTCGTTGTTGTTTTTCGTTGTTGCTGTTTTACTGAAAAACTTTTTGATAAATATTTTTAAATGGTGGATAATTTTTGACAAAAAAGTTTTTTGAACTACAAAGTTTGGAGTCCAAACATAACGGATTTTTTTAATTTTTTTGTTGTCCACGATTTTTTTTTAATGGTGAGTTAGCAAAAAAAACTGTTAGCTGCTGTGCGCCGGTTTTAATCTCCAGAATTAAAAGATTGAAGTTTGAAATTATTGTTTTGAATTTGTACAGTAAAGACATCAACTGGTGAATTCGGGGACCTATAAACTAAATAAAAATCGAGGCGCTTGCCCAATGCCGACAGCGCTCAACAAAAAAAAAAGTGACGCATCTCTTGCGCGGTGATTGGCCAATGCATTATTGGTCCCCAAATTTACCAGTTTCTTTATTTGCACAGACGGGCGCCCCGGAGATAATAGGGAACGAACCATAGAAATTTGTAAAACACACCCTAACCCTATATAACTATAGTTTGAAAAAACGCCTAACGCTAGCGACTAACGGCGTTAGGTTAGGCGCGTCGCCTAACCTAACCTAACGCAAACGGGGTTCCGCCTAACGCCTAACGCTCGACTAACGCTTGACTAACGCTCGACTAATGCTAAATTTACCGGTTTGCATTGCTCGGATATGGCTATCTCGTGGGACCAGCAAGATTTTGACATGATTTAAATTTTATTTGACTCAGTTAGTTCACTGATTCCTAATTTTGAGGTTTCGTAGTTAGTTATCGAAGTTAATCGGTAATTTCACCGGTACAAAACTATTTTGTCACTATTTTGCAAAACTATTTTGTCTTTCCTAGTTTTCAAATTACCGGCAATGACAACTTTTTTAGAGCAGTTTTGCCTGGAGATTACGATAAGAATATTATTTTGTAAAAAAACCGACGTTTACCCGGTAATTATCGCGATATATCGGTATTATTGTTAAAATTATTACAAAATTACCGGTTTTTAAAGGTTTTGAAGTAAATTGGGGCCACTTATTCTGAATTCGAACTTATTTTGAAAAACTGACCCACAAATGTCCGGTAAATATCGGTTTTCAGTGAAAAAACACTCAAAATTGTCGGTTTCGAGCATTTTTACGCTGAATTGGACCCTCTAATCTAAAATTTTACCTTATTTTTCTACCCGACCAATAGTTGTCATTTGAAATCCTGCATTTTATAAATCAAACGGTTACAATTACAATTTGTACCGTTTTTGACCAATTTTAAGTGAAAAAAGACAAAAAATAACGTTTTCAACAATTTTAAAGCAAGTTGGTCAATTCATTTTTAAACTAAACTTATTGCGATTACCCTATTGGAGTATCGGATTGGCCCGCGGAGCAGGGCTACATAGGATGCGATTACCCTATTAGGGTACCGACTTGGCCCGCAAAGCGGGGCTATATAGGTGCGGTTACCCTATTGGAGTAACGGATTGCCCCCTGAAGCGGGGCTACATAGGCGCGATTACCCTATTGAAATACCGGATCGGCCCACGAAGCGGGGCTACACAGGCGCGATTACCCTATTGGGGTACTGAATTGGCCCGCGAAGCGTGGCTACATAGGAGCGATTACCCTATGGGGGTACAAGATGGCCCGCGAAGCGGGGTTACATAGAATAATTTCCCTACTTGTGTACAGGATGGCCCGCGAAGCGGGGCCTCATAGAATGCGATCACAATATTGGGATACAAGATGGGCCCGCGATGCGAGGCTACATAAAATGGGAATACCCTTTGTGGTATAAAATGGGAATACCCTTTGTGGTACAAAATGGGCCCGCGAAGCCGGGCTACATAAGCGAAATAACCCTATTGGGTACAGGATTGGCCCGCGAAACGGGGCTACACAGAATTCGATTACCCTATTGGAATACAAGATGGGCCCGCGATGCAGGGCTACATATAATGCGATTACCCTATAGGGGTACAAGATGGGCCCGCATTCAATGTAGACCCGCTTCGCGTGCCAATCCAGTACGCCAATAGGGCAATCGCATCCTATAAAGCCCTGCTTCGCGGGACAATCTTGTACCCCATTAGGGAAATCGCGACTTCGTAGTTCGGCTTTGCGGGCAAATCCGGTACCCCAATAAGGTAATCGCACCTATGTAGCCCCGCTTCGCGGGCCAATCAGGTACTCCAGTAGGGTTATCGCGCCTATGTAGCCCCGCTTCGCGGGCCAATCTTGTACCCCAATAGGGTAATCGCGCCTATGTAGCCCCGCTTCGTGGGCCAATCCGGTACTCCAATAGGGTTATTGCGCCTATGTAGCCCCGCTTCGGGGGCCAATCCGATACTCCAATAGGGTAATCGCAATAAGTTAAGTTCAAAATTGAATGGCCCAACTTGCTTTAAAACCGTTTAAAACGTTATTTTTTGTCTTTTTTCACTTTAAATTGATCAAAAACGGTACAAATTGCAATTGTAACCGTTTGATTCATAAAATGCAGGATTTCAAATGACAACTATTGGTCGGGTAGAAAATAAGGAAAAATTTTAGATTAGAGGGTCCAATTCATCGTAAAAATGCTCGAAACCGACAATTTTGAGTGTTTTTTTTCACTGAAAACCGATATTTACCGGACATTTGTCGGTCAGTTTGTCAAAATAAGTTAGAATTCAGAATAAGTGGCCCTAATTTACTTCAAAACCTTTAAAAACCGGTAATTTTGTAATAATTTAAACAAAAATACCGATAATTACCGGGTAAACGTTGGTTTTTTCACAAAGTAATATTCTTATCGTAATCTCCAGGTAAAACTGCTCTAAAAAAGTTGTTATTACCGGTAATTTGAAAACTAGGAAAGACAAAACAGTTTTACCGGTGAAACCTCAAAATTCGGAATCAGTGGATCAAACTGAGTCAAATACAATTTAAATCATGTCAAAAGCTTGCTGGTCCCACGAGATAGCCATATCCGAGCAATGCAAACCGGTAAATTAAAGGTCTTTTTTGGACAAAAACGGTATTTACCGGTAGATTACCGGTCAATTTGNTATGCTTTGATATATTTTTTTTGTCAACGTAAAGGGTAACGGCGTTCATTTTTCGTTCTCGTGATCGTCATCATAAAACCCTCGTAAAAACACGGTGTTTTCCTTATTAATTTATTAACGGAATAAAACAGAAAATAGAGAAGGACTTTTCGAAATCACAATAAGAACCATATAATGAGAGAATAAAAAAACTGTTCATATCTCCCCAACGCTCAAATGGGACGCGAAGATTTTATGCTGATTTTGTAGTCGGACATTATACAGGTTTAGTCTCATGAAAATCGGCTGAGCGTTTCTAGATTGTTTCTCAAATTCTTCTTCCAATTTCCTTAAATACTGGGTATTGAGAGAGCGGCGACACAAGGAAGAGACAACCCTGGCAAATCAATCGAAGAATTTGAGAAACAATCTAGAAACGCTCGGCCGATTTTCATGAGACTAAACCTGTAGTAAATGAAATTCAAATTAGAGAGATGTTTTTCTTTTACAGGCCGATATCTAAGTAACCACCGGCGAGAACCAAATTGACGGGTTTTTTGGATCCAAATAATGTACAGAGGAGCGCCGAGTAAGAACAGGTTTCGTGTTTTTCGAAACATATGCTTACTTGGCTCAACCATTTTTTTGCTACCAGCATTTTTGAAATGTGGCATTATACTAATTATTTCTATCAGATTTTTGACGAAGATTACTAATATCTAAATTTTAAACTCGAATAAATAAAATGTGATCCCCTTTTGGACACTTTCAAGGATATAAAATGTGACCCCTTTTTGATCAAAATGGGGTCAAATTTCAAGTGCGTTAAAATGAACCATTCAGATACTTATTCGATCATATTTCACCTCTTTTGAATACTTTTTGAGCAAAAATTTCTGAAAATTAAAGAAGACAAAAAATGGAAACTATGTTATACCATTTTTTAGAAAGTTTGGAATATGAAACCATTGTGTTGACCTAGCAGCCTAGCGGATCGGTCTTTTTGATAAATTTTACGTATATCCGAAATAACTCGGCGTTTTACATGAATTTCCGCCACCTTTTCTCTCTGTTTTTCTAGATAGCGATATTGAAGTTTACGGCGGAAATTCATGTCAAACGCTGAGTATGATTTTTTTTTTCAATTCTCGTCTCGTTTAAAAATTCAATTCTAGAAAAAGAGTGAAAAACGCCCAATTTTCATGGTGAACTCTGTGTATAAAGCAGTTTATTGGAAATAAAGAAAAATGTCCGAATAATTTACGTTATAAAATTATATGTAAAAAATCTTTGAAAGGCAGAGTGATATGATAGCCGATAAATTATCTGTGGATATAATGTGAAAGTAACGTCACTCCCCGGGGATACCCCTGCGCGTTATATGCCGTTATATCATTCAATAGTATTGAATAGTAGATTTTCAAGTATTGAACGTTTATCACAATAACACTTGAACCAAAATAATTCAAGCCAATCTTTTATTTTTTTTCATTTTTTTTTGCCTATTTTGAATCTGAAGGCGACACTTTTTGACAATCATCATCAAAAAAGGAAAATTGAAGAGCGCATATCGACAAACAAATATTTTGTTTTTTTCTAACAAACGAAAATAGACAACCAGAGCTAAAAATTATAGAGAAAATAAAAAATTTCCCCTCATACCCTAACTTTCCACAACAATGATTTCGAATTATCTTACCGATGCCCTAGCCAATTATCTTAACAAAGTTCAATTGTTCGTTGGGCAAATCAGTCGTAAAGATAACTGGTTAGGTGGTGGGTAGAAATACTAAAAAAATTTCTAGCAAAAAAATTTTTTGACCATTTTCTATAATAATTTGAAAACCTCAAACAGTAGTAACCAGATTAAATTGGGCGTATTCGTTGACATAAACCGCCTGCGCCGTTCGGGTCAAAATTTTGACTCAGATTTTTTACTCGGCCTACGCACTGCGCTTATCGGGTCAAAGTTATATACACAGGGTGCGCAGTTATCTTGCGAACTTTGTCCTCGAAAAGTCGCAAGATAAGCGTACGAGCGGCAATTTTCGCAAGATAACTGCTCGCAAGATAACTGCGCACCCTGTGTAATCGATCATTTTGTTTTTCTTAAAATGTGGATAATTTCGCTTTTTTGATGAAATTGTGAGATCTCAAAATTGTAACGAAAAATACAATAATTGTGTTTTATGAATTTCATAATGCTTTCTAAAATGTACAATTTTTATTTTTATTATATAAGCAACCAATTTATTTTCAATAACCTTGACTGTTTAGATAATTTGTGAAAAAACAAAAATGATTGCACCTGAAACCAGAAATGACGACCAAATTGAACAGGTAAAACATATGTTGTATATTTTGTTTCGTTGTTGTTTTTCGTTGCTGCTTTTTATTGAAATACGTTTTGATAAATATTTTTAAATGGTGGATAATTTTTGAGAAAAAAAAATTTTGAACTCCAAACTTCATGGTTAACTGCTGTGCGCCGGTTTTAATCTCCAGAATTAAAGATTAAAATATTGAAGTTTTAAATTATTGTTTTTGAATCCGTACAGTAAAGACATCAACTGATGAATTCGGGGACCTATAAACTAAATAAAAAGCGAGGCGCTCGGCCAATGGCGAGAGCGCTCAACAAAAAACGTGACGCATCTCTTGCGCGGTGATTGGCCAATGCATTATTGGTCTCCAAATTTACCATTTTCGTTATTTGCACAGACGGGCGCCCCGCAGATAATAGGGAACGAACCATAGAAATTTGTAAAACACACCCTAACCCTATATAAAGGTCCTATATAAAGTGCCACTTCTGTACAAATTGCCCTCAGACCAAAATGACCTTACCAAATCTAATGCAATTAAACGAAGGCTATATAATATAGCCTACATATTTTCCGATTTGATAAGATCAGACTTGATAGGGCCATATATAATATAAAAAAGACCCAATATGTTGAAAATGCACTCAGCAGTCAATTTTGACAAGTCTTGTTTTTTTTTTTTGTATTTGACGGCTTAATCCCGAACTAGGCCCTGTTTATAATTATTCCCTGTTCAGATACACGACAAAAACATGGATCTGTTGGCGAACTTTGCCATTGACTCTCCAGGTAAATAATCCGCTCACTGAATAAATATATCAAGATATATACAGTTAGGGGTCTCTCGATGTGCGCTCCCTCGATGTGCGCTTTTTCAGGAAAAAAAATAAATACCTCTCGATGTGCATCCTTTTTAGGCCTTGTTTTTTTTATCGGAATTTACCTCTCGATGTGCATTTTTCAAAACCGATGTTTTAATAAAATTGATGTGCACGTTTTTCGGAAATCGAAAATGCACATCGAGAGACCCCTGACTGTATTAGATATATCAACTTCGGGCCTTATGAACTGTCCTCTTTTTGCTCATTTTTGGGCGCGTAACCGCTCGCTTAATTTTCGGCCTGGTTGCCTAACCCCCTAACCAGTTATCTTAACAAAAGGATTATCTTAACTCTTAGAGAGAAAAAAATAAGGAATGGTTGGCTCAGAAAATCGAAAAAAAACTGTTAATGCCATTCGACTCAGAATCGAAAAGTAAATCTTAGGGATTTTAGTCAGTTTTGCGCCAAGTTCAACGGATCACGTGATAAATGACTCATAAGGCCTCGTAAACGGCCTTATTTATGTNTGTTTTCATATATTTCGCAAATAGCTCAAAATCGATAAGAGTTATCCCCAATCGGGTTTTTGTATTCGGTTGATAACGCGTTTTTAACTTCAATTTGCGTCGACGTAGGTTTAAAAAAATGTTATTGTCGGCGGCTGATTGGCTTTTACAGTTTGCGGATCAAATTTCGGAACAAATCAGGCTATTTTATTGGATATCCTGACGAAGGGTGAAATTAATTACAGTCATTCATTTTTTTAAACCTACGTCAACGCAAATTGAAGTTAAAAACGCGTTATATTTGTCACATATTATTTTTTGATAAGACTAATTTCCGATTAACTGGAAATTGACATCTTGTTACCGGTTAAAAAACTTGTATACCTCTTATTATGCGCAATATTGGCCGTGTCTAATAACTTCAAATAATTATTATGGTTTATAAACTTATTGGAATAATTAGACCCAGCCTGACTTTTTTTATTTTCCAGCAACAGTGCCGTATGGGAGCGCAACGAGGCAACGCCCTCACGGTGGGCCCCCACCCATTTATCTAACCAGTTTTTTTACCACTTTTGGTGGTAACATAACTAGGTAGGTGGTTATTGAGCGTATATACTTAAAAACGAGCATAATTAAGGTGTTTTTCTAACATTTGTTGCGGTTTATTATTTCCCACTTGTCACGAAGGTCAACGCTAATCGTGTTGACTTTTCCGTCATAAATACTGTGTGTTTTATAAATGTTTATTATAGCAAGACCGTCAGATAATGTTCAACAAAAGAGCGACGAAAACGATTTGCTCGGTCTTGACCTCGAACCAAGTTCAAATGAAGTCGCAAAAGAACTCGAAAAAATCGAACATGCTGTCGTGGAAGAAGCCAAGGCAGAAGAACAAAAAATTGAAACCGCAATTACGACCGAGATAAAATCGGAGGAGACAAAGGTGGTTATTTTTAATGGAAAATTAAACACCGTTTTTTATACCAAAGTATCTAACACAAAAAAAACTGTAGAATCGATAGATTCAATTGAAAGTAATTTGTCTTTTGCGACAGGCAACTGTATGTAGCTTAACTCTCAGGGGGAAGAGTTTTTGATAACCCGTAGGCGGAAATTGTGTGCACCTATGCACACACTTAAAAATTCACAATAATTCGCAATAATTCTGGTAAAACTGGAAAAGCCAAGATGTAGAGCTCAGCAAACTACATCGATCAGACTATTAAGAAATTGATTTGGGCCACCAGGGCCCCCTAGAGAGCTGTTTGAAATATCCAACCTACGCAAAAAAATACCGCCAATGGATTTTTCTCTAAACGTTGAGGGGGGTCAGCAATACCAATTCTGCCCTACGGGGTCTCCTTATGTCTTAAATCGAGGAAAAAACAAGGCGTGTGCAGATATGCACACACTTCCCCCTGTGAGTTAATGCATATAAAAATAACCACGAAAGCTTTTTGATTTTGGCAAAGACGAAATTGAGAAGACGGCTGTTGAATTATCACAGGCTACTTCCGTCACAGAGGCTGCGACCGATTTGATTGGCGCATTAGACGACACAACCGAATTTGTGGCCAATGAAGTTTCCGGTGAGGAAGACAAGGCAAAGTCGGCATTAGAGGCGGAAATTATTTCCGAAGTTACCAAAGCTGAAGATGCATTGATAACGGAAGTCGAGGCCGAGGCGCCCAAAGTTGAGGAAGCCATCGTTACGGAAATTGAAACCGAAACAAAAAAAGTCGAAGATTTTATTGAAAACGATCTTTTAGGGTTAACAACACCAAGTACCGAAACGACAACAGGAAATTGTTTTTTTATAAACTCTTTAAATCATCAATTCGGTTTCCAATTAATCTTAAAAAATACATTTTCAATATTGGCATGACGAACGATTTCGTAGCAAAAAAAAAAGTTATTTTGTTACTCACCGTAATATGGCAATGTTTCACTTTTTTATTTCGTTAATTGGATACCGAATTCATCATTAGATGACCTTATTGCACTGCGATTTTTCTTTTCGATGGACGTACAGCCCTATTCAAAACCCTGCAAAATAACTGCGCAGTGCGTAGGCGTGCCCAAATTTTACTTTAATTATTGTATTAGTTTCACATCTAGACCCTTGGCTAAATGGACCAGACGATGATTTTTCGGATAGTTATAATGAAAAATTCTAACAATGAATTATTCATTGCGCTGACGTGTATCGGGCGTCCAGTTATCGGGCGGGTTTGTGCTGTTATCGGGCACCCTTTGCTGTTATCGGGCGTTTTTTCCATATTTTTGGATATACATTTTTGTATATGACCAAATTTCCCGCTCGTGCTGTTATCGGGCGGTTTTTTTTCATATGTTTACCTTGTTCCGCTTCCGCCCTGAGCAGTTATCGGGCGCCCGATTAAGGTTTTTTGTTGCGAAACCCGCCTGATAACTGCGCACCCGGTGTATATGATGATCATTCATATTTATTTTGATTTAAAATGGTCGCGCCAAACCCTTCATTATGGTTGCGCCAATATTTATCATGACCGTATTTCGGGAGGAATGGCTTCACGGTTGAGCACTAGTTTTAAAATAATTTAGAGCCTTTATTATTGGAAATACCATTATGCAAAACAATTTTAAAACAATTTATAAGTTCCTACAGAATCGACAGAGCCTACATCTGAAGTCAGTGCACCAATTCTTACCGATCAGTCTCACGATTTGCTTAATATTTCGTGTAAGTACATACCGTTTATATTTTATAAACATATCCGCATTACGGATTCTACAGCATCTAAGTTTGACCGTTGAGAACCTTATTACAGGTGATCCGGTAGATTCCAANAAAAAAACTGTCAAATCGATAGATTCAATTGAAAGTAGCCAAATTATCTTTTGCTACAGGCAACTGTTCATAGCTTTAACTCTCAGGGGGAAGGACTTTTTGATAACCCGTAAGGGGAAATTGTGTGCACGTATGCACACACTTAAAAATTCACAATCATTCGCAATAACGCTGGTGAAACTGGTAAAGCCCAGTTGTAGAGCTCGTCAAACTACGTCGATCGGACTATTACGAAATTGATTTGGGCCACCAGGGCCCCTTTTAGAGCTGTTTGAAATATCCAACCTACGCAAAAAAAAAAATACTGCCAATGGAATTTTCTCCAAAAGTTGAGGGGGGTAAGCATTACCAATTCTGCCCTACGGGGCCTCCTTATGCCTTAAATCGACGAAAAACCAAGTCGTGTGCATATATGGAAACACTTCCCCCTGCGAGTTAATGCATATAAAAATAACCACGAAAGCTTTTTGATTTTGGCAAAGACGAAATTGAAAAGACGGCTGTTGAATTATCACAGGCTACTTCCGTCACAGAGGCTGCGACCGATTTAATTGGCGCATTAGACGACACAACCGAATTTGTCGCCAATGAAGTTTCCGTCGAGGAAGAGAAGGCAAAGTCGGCATTAGAGGCGGAAATTATCTCCGAAGTTACCAAAGCTGAAGATGCATTGATAACGGAAGTCGAGGCCGAGGCGCCCAAAGTTGAGGAAGCCATCGTTACGGAAATTGAAACCGAAACAAAAAAAGTCGAAGATTTTATTGAAAACGATCTTTTGGGGTTAACAACACCAAGTACCGAAACGACAACAGGAAATTGTTTTTTTTTATAAACTCTTTAAATCATCAATTCGGTCCTCAATTACTTAAAAAAAAAAAATTCAATATTGGCCAATGACGAACGAATTCTTACCAAAAAAAAAACAAAGTTACTTTGTTACTCGCCGTAATTAGGCAACGACTCAGTTTTTTTTATTTTCGTTATTGGAGACCGAATTCATCATTACATGACCTTATTGCACTGCGATTTTTTTTTCAAAGCCCTGCAAAATAACCGCGCAGTACGTAGCCATGCCAATATTTATCATATCCGTATTTCAGGAGGAATGGCTTCACGTTTTAGCACTAGTTTTAAAATAATTTAGAGCCTTTATTATTGGACATACCGTATGTCACATACCATTACGGAAAAACGTTTAAAACAATTTATAAGTTCCTACAGAATCGACAGAACCTACATCTGAAGTCAGTGCACCAATTCTTACCGATCAGTCTCACGATTTGCTTAATATTTCGTGTAAGTACATACCGCTTATACATGTATTCTATAAACATATCCGCATTCCGGACGCCACAGCATCTAAGTTGACCGTTGAGAACCTTATTGGTGGTTCTCATAATCAAAGAACAACTTTTTTTTCGACCTCCCCAAATCAAAAAATTAATTTTGCAGATCGATAGAGCTCGAAAAACTAATCACATTTACAAAAAAAAAATTTTGAAAAAGTACTAAAAAAAGTTGAATTGAAATTTGTTTTTCAGTCAATGAGTTTGTTTATGACAAAGTCATCTGGAGTATTCCCAATGAGTATAGAAAGATCCCTGTCAAAAATGCATAGTTTTTCACAAACTGTTAATGATAGGTTAAACTTAATTTTTTACGTCTTTTTACGCATTCCAATTATTTTTGAGTGAAATCAAGATTTAAGGCAATACAGGGGGTGTGCGTATTAAGGGTCGGTTAACGATTTTTGAAAAACGACCCTTATCAAGCACAAATCATTTTTTTAAATGTGAAGCGTTTGGTCAATGATGAGAGAGCTCAAATGACGCTGGCAAATCAGCGTTCAATATGATTTTAGTTTTTTCTTTTATCAATTCTAGAAGTTATCCGGTTAAAATGTTACCCCAAAACTCTCTAAAAATTTCCTTGGCTTGGCTCGGTTCGGCTCGGACTCCCTGAAAATTTACTTGTCTCGGCTCGGTTTGGCTCCAGCCTTCTGAAAATTTCCTTGGCTCGCTACCGTTAAAATTTTCGTTGGCCGAGCCAAAATTGTAATTTTTGGGTTAGGTTTCAAAGCGAGCCAATTGTGCCGAGCCCTGACCATGAGATTTAATAGTCTGAGAAGGAAACCAAACGATTAAAAATGGTATTAGGCTACTACAATTAAATTAATAGTATTAATGGTCCCATCTTATCATGAATCACAAAAAAACAACATACACTCTAGCGTCCCATAGCGGAACCGCTGAAAATGGCTCGCTTAAATTGACGCGTGAATTTCCTTGATCTTCATTAAATCCTTTTAATCACATCAGAGAAGTAAAAACATAAAAAATGCCAAACTATTTCAACGACTATTTCTACGACCAGAAGGACTTCTTCTACAAGAAAAACTTCTACAACAACTATTTCTACGACCAAAAGGACTTCTTCCAGAACAAAAACTTCTTTGACAACCAAGACTACTTCAAGTTCAACAAGTTCAACAACTACAGCTACAACTACAAGAACTACAACCAATTCTATGACAACCAAGACTTTGCNAATTTTTCTTCGATAAGAAGGACGGCGATGAAGATTATGAATATGAATATGAAGAACAATAAATTCGGTTGCTAGAATGTCTATTTTTTAAATTCTCTGTCTAAATTTTTGTCCATGTTTTCTCTTTTTTTGTCTATCTGTAGTGTTAATAAAACTTATTTGAACAGCTTCGAATTGCTTTCTCTTTTTTTTTCATTTTTTTTTGTTCACTCGCCACGGTACCTTGAGTTTGATAAAATTTGGAACTTTAAACTTAGCTAGTCATACAATTTTCGAGATATTCAATTATTTTTTTTGGTGAAAGATTTCTATCAATAAGACCTATAAAGGTATTGTTTACGATTTTTCGAGAAAAATTCAGAATTAAAAAATATCGGGAAAAAACGAGCAAAAGGCGTGAGATCTTTCGCGACTTTGAAATAAATGTAGAAATTTGGAACAATAACTTTTTGCGCATTGGTCATAGCTAAATTTTACCGAAAAAAAGAACTCAGCTCTATATAAATTGTGGGAGTAGATAGATTTTCCGTTACTTTGGAACTCTAAAGAAATGCAAAAAATTTGTTGGATTATCGTCAATAAATGGTTTTAACATAATAAAACTTTCGTAGAAACTTTTTATAGTACAGAAGGTAGGCCAATTCCGGAACGCTTTCCGATTTTGAGTCAAAGTCCCCGTTTGTTCCGGAATTGGACTTTTCGCCCAAAAACCGTTCCGGAATTAGCCTTTTTCGTTCCGGAATGGGACCTCAAATTTTTTTTGAAATAAAAAGCGTTCCGGAATTGGACTTTTTTCTGATAACTGTTCCGGAATGGGGTGTTCCGGAATTGGCCTACCCCCTGTATTATATGTTTACCTAACACTTTTTACTAATTTATTGCTCATTTTGCGTTGATAAGCCAAATTTTTCTTTGGATATTGTGAAAAATAGCATACATGTTGTAAAGGACCTATATTTGTGTCCAGTCAATATTTACAGCTGATAATATTTTAAATTGCTTACAATAATTGTGTTCAACCTATATTTTTAAACTTAATTTTCAAAAGTTTTTTTAACGATTATATTGGTCAAACTGACTCGATTTTGGACTGTTTTCGGGAAGTTTTTTGAGGGTAATAGTCCTTTCGTCAAACAGACTAAAATTATCGAACTGTTTTTTTTTTGGAGAAAAGTTTTTGATCATTTCATTACTGTATTTATTTTCATTAAACTACTTATTTTTATTCGAATATTTATACTTCAAATGATTTTTGGTTTAAATCCAGTTTTTCAGCTCTTTTGGTAGTAAATGTTGTTTGGGATGAATTATATTGTTTTATAATAATAATTTTTTCAGCTGGTTTGCCGGAGCCAACCGTTGCCATGGATACCACTCCAGTGGTTCAACCGTCACCTGTCGATGAACCGGTTTCATTTGAAGCCGACCTGGTTCAGCAGGAATCGGTTGTTGAACCTACAGATATGCATGAGACGAATAAACCAGAAGTAGACCAAGCAACCGAGACTGCACCAATTGTTACACTAGACAGCAATGAGCCAATGCTCGTTGAACCAATACCGGTTATGACCCAAGAACCGGCCCCAGTCCTTGCTCCGGTAGTGACAGAACTCATTACTGAACCAGAACCAATTGTAGAAGTCAAACCGGAAGTTCAGCTTCAACCCGAACCGATTATTGAACAGCAATCGGTTGTTGAACCAGAACCAGTACCGGTTGTTGAACCAGTACCGGTTGTTGAACCAGAACCTGCACCAGTTGTTGAACCAGAATTGGTACCGGTTGTTGAACCAGAACCCGTACCGGTTGTTGAACCAGTTCCGGTCGTTGAACCGGTACAAATAACGGAACCAGAACCACAACAAGTCGCTGTTACTGAACCAGAACCACCAACACCGATTGTGGAGACAGCACCGGAACCTATTGTCGAACCGGTACCACCAACGCCAGTTGTTAAACCTACACCGGAACCTGTAACCGAACCGGAACCACCAAAGCCAGTTGTTGAACCTGAACCGGAACCAGTAAAATCAGTTGTGGAACAAACGCCCGTTGAACCAGCACCCGTCGTACAAGAAACGGTAACTCCATCCGAACCAATCATCGAACAAAAACCGGCCGAAATTCCCCAATCGAACGAAGACCCTGCCCCGGTTGCGTATACAGAATATAAAGCTGATGGCAACTCGGCAACCGTAACCACCACCGAATCAAGTAGTAGTAACGTACAACCAGGTAAATTAAATATTAAATACAGTCCTTAGCTGTCTGATGCCATTTCTTATTTTTAAATCCAGGACGCCGCGCCACATTTTTATTAAAATGGGCAATTAGGAGTTAAAAACGGATTGACGAAACTGTCAAAAAACGAGATATTGGTTTTTATTTATTTTTTATTTTGAGAATGTGTAACGTGACAAT